>JAODVP010157573.1:0-19072 GCA_025400035.1 Tetradonia laticeps
AATTCAATGACAAATGAAAAACTTTCCCTGATTTCCAAGGATTTCCATACAATAATCCAATAATCAACTGAATTCATAAGAAGAAAATGTTCAACACATTTTGATTTTTTATATTATAAAGGCATTCACGTTAAAATGCATTTATTTGAATTTGTAAACAACAAATACCAATATGAAAGAATATGAAAGTTTGAACTAGTTATTGCTGGTGTGTAATAGCTTCAATTGCATTATAAATCTAACGTTATTTTTAGCATGATGAATACGAGTACTTAAATATATGTGAATGTTCTCAAGTTAGTTAGATACTCACTCACTGCTGTTATAAACTTCATATGTACATACATACATATGAAAATCCCACAAAACACAACTTACACAATAGAAACAAAAATGACCTTCATTATTATATCCAATTCGTAATATTTGTAGGTGTAGCTAACAAGACTTGTGTGGCCGTGCTGCTGATTGTGAGCTTATGTCATTTTTGGTTTATAAATAAACAAAATGTCCGCATACGATCGTGATGCGGACTTTGCGCTGTAAGCTATCATTAAAAATGATGCATATTTTGCTTCTACATTATACAAATATATACAAATATAGAAGTTATGCAACTAAGATGCTTGGGATAAAGTGCAAACCACTAATATTTTCCTTTTCAATGAATATGCCATCTATACTACAATTTGAAATCTCTACTGGTGTTATACATAGTTCACTGGAAGTGCCATAGATGGCGCGTCGTGACTGTGGAAATTTTCCTTCCGCATACACATGTTTCACGTCTCGCGTTTGACGCGCTTGACGTATTTGACTGTATTTGACCCGCATGACGACTTAGCCAAGAAAGAGCACTATGAACAGAATGAATAAAATTAGCCGAACGCGTCGCACGAGTCGAACACAACTCTGAGTTGCAGTGCGAAAGTCACAGCGGGCACAACACAAGTCACAACACGAGTGTGAAAGATCTCGAATATTCTAAACATGGCGCTGCACTGGCAGCCAGTTGTTTTGCTACTGTTGCACCTGCATCGTGTATTTGTAAACAGTGCCGTCTTAGTAAACAGCGACAATAATGAAGAATTGTATCGTCCGCAAATTGACAGCGTGATTAACCATTTGAACGCCGATCCGGATCGTCAGTACAATTTCAGTTTTAGCGACTTGCTTGATGCGCAAAAGAAGGTATGTTTCTAAATTTATACTGAATATGTCTGGGAGTTATTTTCATCGTTTTAGAGCATTATCTGTATAGAAATGCAATAAATTGTTATTAAAAAATGTAGTTTTGGTTGCATATTTTATATACTTTGACCCAGTGATAACTTTTGCACTTTAATCGCACACTGTTTCTATAAACAGTAATCTATCCTAATTAATTATGTTATAGACTGATGATGTCATCTTCATCAACCTTCAAGTTGCTGCTGAATGTATTCAAACAAATCCAACTACGGAATGTGTCAAAGGTGTCAATACAATTCTTACCTGTGGAGGTTATGTTGAATTTTTCAGCTTTACCAACAGTTATGAGACGTTACCAGGTGTGGATTGCCAACCAAAAGTGACTGAAGTGACGGAAGATCCTGTTTTTGTTGATACCACTAGTGAATTTGTAAGTTATAAGTAGTAAAGTTAGACATTTTGTAGTTATACACACGCGTCAACTGCATTGAAACGATAAAACCACTAAAGAGTTATGCAGCGCCACTTATGGTGAAATTTCGAATTAATTTAACCCTAGACTTTTGCTGGTATTTTCCGTTTGACATTATTCAGTACAGTACTGGATAAGGGAAATAACATTTAACAATCCACTAGATTACAATTCAATTATTACTTTTCATATAAATTGTGAAATTTCTATTTAGAAAGAACAAACAACAGTACAATCCATACAAAAATATTGTCCAGGTTGCACTATTGACCTTGACCTAAATGTCCCCGGCATTGACAACCTAATCACAACTGCTTTGCACCACTTGGAAGCGGAAAAAACCCGGCGACATGTTTCAATTAGAGTACTGCGTCTACAACGAGAGATAGTTAACGGTGTGAAGTTTATTTTATTATTGGAAGTAGCTCCAACTATTTGTGATGCTCATATTGAATCCATGTGTCAAATTGAGACTCCAAGCGAAATCTGCCGAGTGGAATATATTCAAAAACCCTGGATCAGCGATGACAAGCATATAATCTCGAATAATTGTACTGTATCACAGGATTTCGCTGCTGTTAGCATAAAGAAAAGCAGAAATGATTTCGATAATGAAATCGATGTTAATAATGAATATAGGAAATCGGCGGAAATACCCGAAGTGGTTCGAGACAGCCCCAACTATGAGAAAATGGCGGAGACTGGTAATTTAGAACCGGAGATTAGTGTTTCACGTTTGTTGGATTTAGAAGCGCAGATTATACCTGTTATACCTACAAATCCTACAATACCCACAATATCTACAAATGAATTCTCTGTGGTACCTTTAGAAGTTGAAGCTACTAAATTTGGTATCGATAACTCGCAGTTAGGTGTTGAGGATGTGCCTTCATTAATAACCAGTACTGATTTTGTTGCTAGTGAGGTGAAACCAGAAGAAAAAGACATAAAATTAGAAGCTGTAGAAGCGAATGGGGAATCGAGTGAGTCACAGGAGAGTACAGAGTCTATTGAACAGAGGACGAGAAGGCAAACAACTGATTCTTCTTCTTCATCTTCCGAAGAGAGTGATGAGGTAAAAAACACAGCAGCGACATCTACTACACCAGTGACTGAAGTTTTGAATAGACGTAGAAGACACACTGAACGTTTTGAACCCATTGATACGATTGAAAAAATTGAAGATTTTGAACAAAATGAAAAGAATAAGAGGAAACATAAGAAATATGTAAATCAGCACATAAAACGACAAGCGTTTGGAGCACCTCAAGACGCTACCGCTGATCCTGAGATGATGATCATCGCTAAACAATCTTTAGTACAACTAGACTCCAAATCCCCGCATGAGAATAAGTACAAAGTAGTAAAGATCCACAAAGCTTCCAAGCAAGTTGTTAACGGGTTTACGTACAAACTCGAATTAGATATTGTAGAGTCTGATTGTCTTAAAACAAACGACTTGGATTCGTCTCTATGTGGTGAGAAGAAAGAAGCAGTGGCTAAAAGATGTAATATTGACGTCTGGGATCGCTCGTGGTTACCACAAGGCACAGAAACCACAATTACATGTGATGAAAGCAATGAGAAACATGTATTTCGGTCTAAACGAGGCATAAAAGGAGCTGTTTTGGATGCTACCAATGACCCAGAGTTGTTGGTACTTGCTAAAGAGGCCCTAACACAACTGGATAGTAAGTCTAAGCATGATAATAAGTATAAAGTAGTGAAAATTCAATCCGCGACGAGACAAATCGTATCTGGGACTTTGTATAAACTAAAAGTGGTGATTATTGAGTCTGATTGTCCTAAAAATGATGAAAGGGACGCAGCTTTATGTGGGGAGAAGAAAGAGGCTTCATCGGTGAATTGTTCTATTGAGATTTGGAACCGGCCTTGGTTGCCTAACGGTAAGGAGACTACAATTTCGTGTGGGGAAGAGAAACATACATTTAGAACGAGGAGATCTGCTAGTGTTGATAATCTACGCACAAAACGGAGTATTCCAGGTGCTCCTTTAGATGCTACTCAGGATCCTGATATGCTAACACTTGCAAAACAAAGTTTAGTACAACTGGACTCCAAATCCCAACATGATAATAAGTATAAAGTTGTACAAGTACACAGTGCTTCCAAACAAGTTGTTTCTGGGGTGTTGTATAAACTAAAAGTCGATATTATTGAGTCTGACTGTCTGAAAAACGATAATAAAGATTCGTCTCTCTGTGGGGAGAAACAAGACGCCATTTTGAAGACTTGTGATATCAAGATTTGGGATCAGCCATGGTTGGCTAATGGCAAAGAGACTAATATTACTTGTGATCAAGAACATCACACATTTCGGTCTAGACGTTCTTTGAGGAATATGTCACTCCAAAAAGAGAATTTTAGAAGTTTTGCTAAGAAATACAACAAGATTTATGCAACCCCAGAGGAGGAGGATTATAGATTCGGGTTATTTTTAGATAATATGAAGAGAGCCCAAGAGTTGCAGGATAATGAACAAGGTACTGCTGTTTATGGAGCTTCTAGGTTTGCAGATTTGCATCCCGCTGAATTTAAGCAATATTTGGGTTATCGGCCTGAGTTGCGTGAAGAGAATGATATACCGATGGCCATGGCGGAGATTCCGAATATTGATATTCCCACGGAGTTTGATTGGAGGACTAAAGGGGCTGTGACGCATGTCAAGGACCAGAAGCAGTGTGGTAGTTGTTGGGCGTTCAGTGTGACTGGTAATGTTGAAGGCCAGTATGCTATTAAGCATGGGAACTTGTTGGAGTTTTCCGAGCAAGAGTTGGTTGATTGTGATAAGATGGATGAGGGGTGTAATGGCGGGTTGATGGATAATGCCTATAGGTAAGGATTTTTGAGGTTATGATTTTCATGTAGATTTTCATTCAAACTGAGTATTTACAGAGCAATTGAACAATTAGGTGGCCTTGAATTAGAGAAAGACTATCCGTATGATGCT
Organism: Tetradonia laticeps; assembly: GCA_025400035.1. Taxonomy (NCBI): domain Eukaryota; kingdom Metazoa; phylum Arthropoda; class Insecta; order Coleoptera; family Staphylinidae; genus Tetradonia; species Tetradonia laticeps. Next base: position 4,635 of record JAODVP010157573.1, read on the forward strand.
GAAGATGAGAAATGTGTGTTTAAACCCTCGATGTCACGTGTGCAACTCTCCGGAGCTGTCAATGTTAGTCAAAATGAAGATGACATGGCTAAGTTTTTGGTGAAAAATGGTCCGATTGCAATTGCTTTGAATGCCAATGCTATGCAGTTGTATATGGGTGGAGTTTCTCATCCGTTTAAATTTTTGTGTGACCCTGACAGCTTGGATCATGGTGTTCTTATTGTTGGGTATGGTGTACATCGTAAGTTATATACTCACATATTTTATAAACAGTTTTAATAATGCGAATAATAATTTCAGAGTACAAATTGTTCAACAAAACTCTACCCTACTGGATAGTGAAGAATTCCTGGGGTCCGAGTTGGGGCGAGCAAGGCTATTACAGAGTCTTCCGAGGTGACGGCACTTGCGGTTTGAACAAGATGGCGTCGAGTGCTATAGTTGAGTAATTGTCTGCTAACCAATGATACTTTAAGTAGTAGTTAAAATACACAAATTTGACGTGTTAATCCAACTAACAGGCCGGAATTCCACGCATTTAGTGTGGTCGAGGCTTTTTTGACGAACAAATTCATAGTGATATATTATATTAACATTTAGGATTAATTTTTTAAGTGAATTGAGCTATGATATGGGCAATTATGATATGATGATGTATGTGAAAGAATGTGATCGAATTTTTTGTAATTTTTAAACATCTTTTTACATAATACTCTAAACTAAACGGAATGTTATAATCCGCGAAATGTAGGTAATTGTTTTCGTTGGTACATGTACGTGTTAATATAGAACTTGTATAAAGTTGCAATTAATATGTTTGTAATTTGAGTAAAATGGCTTTCATCGCGCGTGCTTCGTATGTGACTGTTTGTTGTCCGTTTGGAGTGTCGTCTTCTTCGCTAAATGGGGACACTGCTACTGTTTTAACGCCTTTTCCAAACACTAAAACAGAATATTATAGCTTATTAGTCATTCTTACACGTGACGGTTCAAAGAATTCACTACTCGTAATTAACTGACTCATCACACGCCGCCATTTTGATGAAATTTTGCGGCACATCGAGATTGCTTGGTTACAAATTTTAATATGCCGCAAATGTTATCAAAATGGCGGATTTGAAGTACAATACCAAACCCAGATAACTATAATAATAGTAAATGTAAAACGTACTTTCACAACTTTCCAGAAATGCAACACATTCCTGTATAACTTCATCACGCAAAACAATCATGTGTTTTGCTAGATTTTCAATCATACTCAGAAAACACCGCTTCGTATAAAACCAAGTATCAGTGCCTAGTTTCTTATTATAAGGCTCCAATGATTTCATAATACGAGATATTCCAAATTCATAGTTTCCTTTCGAACAATACAAGGTTCTGAAACATAAATGTTCAATAACATATATAAAAGTCTTAAAATTCGTACCCAATCACAAGATTGACGATACAAAGATGAAAATACTTCTTATCAGGTTCCTCATACGCCAATTGATCCTCTTCCTTCTCGATTTTCCTCATTAACTCCTCAGCTTCTTCATTTTGTGACGTCATTATGTAAGACACACATAAATTAGCCAACACTATTGCACTAACATTCAAAATCTATAAAAATATACATTAATCAATTATAATTACCATAATATTAGTATTAGTGATTACATCATTATAGTTTTTCTTCACAATCGGTTCATAAAACCCCGTAGCTTCTTTAAATTTATTCTCCTGCATGAATAACACATGCGCTACATTTAACCTCCAAGTGTCATTGTCGTTACAGAACTCGACACTTTTCCGGAAAATCTTCTCCACTTGCGGGTAGTTCTCCATCTCCCAGTAAATCTTTGCTTGTGCCATTAGCACAGGAATATAACGATCCAAACATTCCTCATAATCCATTACAGTTTTCTTTACCATTTCAGTGTCATTGTTATTGCGGTGCTCTTGCACTTGTTTTGTAAGTTTGCGAAGGACTTCGGTATGGCGGTTTGCCAAGTCGTCTAACTTTTGATACGCTTCAGATGGAGATGTTTGCTGCGTTATAATTGCGTCGAGGAAATCATAAAGGTACTAAAAATTTGAGATTTACGATTTGATATTGTAATGTTTTCATATAACGTACAGGAGTTAAATATTTATAGGTTAAATGCGCATTTTCCGCTAGAATATCCGCAGCTAAGTCGTAACATTCATGTTGGCAGTATAACAGCAAAAGATTCGAGAAGGTTTCAGGTGGGAATGGGTTTTGCTGTAAGAGGAACTGCAGTTTTTCGAAACCTTCAGCTGGATTCTGATCGATGTTCATCAACGCTTGGTTGTGTAGAGTTACAGCGTCTAATTCATATTCAGCGCGTGGTGGCATATCAGTTAGGGCTTCTCTTGCAGCATCCACTGCAAAATTTGCGTTAGTTACAGATTAATTTGTGGTTAAGTCACTAACTGTTTTTCATTTGGTACTCGATCGCTGCTTTCAAATTAAACGCTTCAGTCAACGCAGTTTCGTGTAATGTTAGCGTATTTCCAACTGATCTGACTTCAATTCCTTCTGTTTGCATTCCGACGCTTAATTCTGGATGGTCTCGGATTCCTCTTTCAATTATATCAGCTAAAATTGTTTGCTTTTATCAAAATATATTATTGCCACATAATAATTTAACCCTCCTGTCTCTAGCCTTTCCTAACAGTGACTTTAACTGTAGGCAACTCAAAATACACGTGATGTAGCATTATTTGCAACGATTTTTAATAATTTTAATGAATTTTACCGTCAATCTTATCGAAAAAAAACATAAAATAAACTTACCGCAGTATCGAAGCGCCGGACCATATTCTTTCAATCTATAATGACATAGAGCAACATTATAACTTAAATATGGTCTGAAGCCGATGTTTTGCAGCGATGTCATAAATTTACTCAACGCTTCTTCGTAATTCCCATCTTTATACAGTAAACAACCCAAATTTACTTCTGTATCTGGATCATCGGCACTACAAGCGTCTACTAAGTGTTTAGCGACTGTCAAATCTTCCTGGCCGTACTTAATTGCTGCTTGAAGTTTTGTCACCTTAGGAGCATATTCCTCATCGACAATTGTCTCCGAAACTTTATAAGCTTCGTCATATAAACACGCCTGATATAGGGATTGAGCATAGTAGATTTTGTAGTCATTGTTATCCATAAACAATTGAGTTAGTTGCTCGTAATATGCAGCAGCGTTGGTGAAGTCCTGAATGTGGAAATAACAATAGGCCAAAAGCGATAGACCGGCTTGGCAGGTGTTAGATTCCGGGATTCCATGCAGGATTTTTATAGCTTCGGCATGTTGTCCTTCTTTAATCTGTTGATTATAATATATTATGTTAATTATAATAAGTTTTTTGTTGGTCTTACCATTGTGTAAATGGTTTTGGTGAAGTCACCATCGTTAATTACAACAGTTGCGGAGAACATTTTTAATGAAGAGTCTAACTGGGATACGGAATCAATATTGTGCTTTGTGTATATTGTTTTTGTGTTTATATGAATACGTTTCTATAGTAACTAATTAATATAGCTTCGTTTAAAATAATCGTTTTATTGGTGTAGTTTAAGTTGCCTATAGTAACAGGAAGAAGTAGAGAAACGGGGAGGTAAAATCACTATTCGCCATTGATTTTTTAATAGAAATTAATAAACCATAAGTATTATAAAAACATTACAAATTTATTAGAAAATATTATAAAAAAGTGTACGTATATATAATTTTAATATTTTACACTTTTTTAGGAAAGTTTTAGACGAGTTTTATACTTTGTAGCCGAACTAATCTATACCTGTAAGTTTACTTTCCTGATTCTAGTCTCCGATGTTGCTGCATATCACAAGTTTGTAATCTATACGATGTTTTCCGTTGCAAGCAAAGGCTTAATTGTTAAAAACATTCCAATTCCAAACAATCATTGATTGATAATAAACTACAACAATTGCTAAGCGTGTTCCATCCGTACACACATTGACGTACAGTAGTGTTCATGCAAAACACTGCAAATCAAAACAGGTGAGTAGCTCGTATGATTGATTCTACTCATTGTTTTCAATTGTTCTTTGTACTTCCAATGCGTAGCTAGGCCAATGCCATGAGCATCTGTTTACCTATAAGTTTCACATTCTAAACAATGACTGAACAAGTGTACCACAATGCTGGCGATCCATTATTTCACTCCAATCCACATGATTTAATCCAATCTCCAGCTGATATCTGTGAGTAGTTCATCCTGCAACATAGCACGAACTAAAACCGTCTTTTCTTATAGCCCAGTCTCATAGCATTAACACACTGGCCTCCATAAGGCCCGAGTATATAATATCGAGCGATTATTACGCTGGCGTCCGCCACAATGGGAGGATGTCCAGCGTGCGTAGATTTTTCTGCCTTTTCGTAACGTTCGATTTAACATTCGTTAGTCTCATGTGGCTCATTATCATAATGGTAAATATGTCTGTTTGTTTTGCTCGTTGGGATGTGTGATGACTTTGATTTTCACTTCTAGATCAGTGGGAAAAACATTTTTGTCGCACTGCAGGAGCAAGTGGTGCACTATGATATTCACACTTCATTGTTTGATATTGTTTTACTAGCTGGTTGTAGATTCCTTCTTTTGATACTATTTTACGCGATTTGTTACATTCATCATTGGATTGTTATTGCGGTAATTATACCTGACTATTTTCACGGATTCTTGTTAATTTTTCTTTGTTCTTTTAGTTGTCCACAACATGTACTTGTGCATTTCTTATTTCTAAGGTATTTGTCTATGATGTAAGTAACTTTTCTTTATACTTGCATTAATTAATTGACTATTTATTCTGGGAGTAAGGCAGATATTTTCATACAAAATGGCGGCTATAATGTCAAACTTTACTTGATCATGAATCTAGGGATTTATGCCATTTAAAACAAAACGGGATCTTAGTATATATAAGATTTGCATGAAAATTACATACGGTTGTAATTTGAGACCAATTTATAGCAAAATGGCGGACGTGTAAAGGAAATGTTTCATTTTTATTCGGCAAAATGGACAGTAAATCGTTTATATTAACAAATCTGGTAATGATAGCTAGAAAATTGTAGGTAATTTAGTAGATAATGTTATTTTTATGCCGTAGTTAAAATTTCAAGTGGATATTGCGATAGTTTCTGATTATCGCCCGCCAATTTGATATAATATCAATTAAAATAGATAGAAACATCGTCGCTTGTACGCAGCCGCCATTTTATAACGACATGTCAGTACATACATGTTTATTAAACACCTAAAGATGGAAAGGAGATTCTTAACTTGCTCCAAGAATACATTAGCTTTTCCGATCTAACCTCTAAAATGCATCACATGCAATGCAGCACGTTTTATCTAAGTTTCACTGAAAATCTTAGTACAGTATTATCCAAGCAAAACAAATCGCATATTACTAACCTCACTTTAAATTCGTTATATTAGGAGGTCTTCCCGGTCTTCAATTACTCATAAAACACATAAATGCATTTCTATACTTTAATTTCGTTATTAATGCTTGTCTTTGCAAATATTTGACGCTAATCAAGCAGTCGTAATGCAAATAAATTGTCAAATGACGTTTCAGTGGCAGACGGCTGACCAACAAGTCTTTCAAGTCCTTCTGGTGCTAATATCGTTCGTATTATCATGGGGCGAGACGTGGTTTTTGGACTATAGGGTACTGCCGCAAGAGTTGCAGGCAAATCTACTATTCCGTGAGTAACTACACCACATTCCGCGCTATAAAACCGTAATAAGCAATTATTATCTGACACAGCGACGCCGGAGACTGACAGGGCTCCACTGATTCGCAGCTACATGCAAGGCTTGCCTTCCGTGTACACTGAGAGCATCGGTAACTTCTACTCGCCGCTCCAGTCTGCCAATAGTTCGATGCATCATTTCGATGTGGGCACATCGAACCGATTTCCGCCAGCGAGTTTCACCACCGACGAAGTAAGTTACGCTGGCTTCAGTATGTCGAGTATGAAGATGAGTGTTTTGTGTTTTTTGTTGAAGATTTCTAATTATGTCTCTCAAGGGGAGACGGCAATACGGGAGTCTCAGATCATCCTGAACAGCCCGGATTGGAAGGTGGCGAAGGAAGTTGACCAGGATATTGTCGAGTCGCTGCAGCCCGAGCCTAAGGCTAGGAAAATATTTAAGTTAACAGTATGTCCATGTACATATACTTCGTAGTTGCGTATAAATATGTTGGTGTAAACTCTGTTTTCTTTGTTGTCTAGAGCGTTGTAGACTTACCACCTAAGTATTTATTTGAGGAGCTTTTTTACCGCGTGGAAAACATGCCCGACTGGAACCCCGCGTTGTTGGAATCGCACCGGGTGGAGATAATCGACGAGTATACAGATATTAGCTACCAAATTTCAGCAAATGGCGCGCGCGGCGCAGTATCTTCACGTGACTTCATCACTATCAGGCGCTGGCAGCGACTGGAAAACGGCTATGTCATTGCGAGTGTGTCTACAGAGCATCCGTCTCTGACGAAGAATTCCAAATGTATCAGGTTGGTATATTTACATATTTATGCTCATTTTTCGGTTAGAAATTGAGGTTTTTTTGTTACAAGTCAGCCATTTTGGGTAAATTGATGTAAAGCTTATGTTACACTGATGTTTTTAGAGGTGAAAATGGATTCGGTTGTTGGACAATGGAATCAATCCCTTCGGACGCCAACAAATGTGTGTTTGTGTGGGTGCTCAACACTGATCTCAAGGGCTGGATCAACTCTAGCATTTTAGAGATAGCATTTGTGAACATGATGTTTGATTATATTAGGAACCTTAGAAAGTACATTATAAGATTGCGGGAATCTGGCCAAATTCTGTGACTGACACTGCGCCCCGCACGCCCTCTTAGCCTTAGCACCGGTATGACAAAACGTGTGTTTGCTGCAACCTTGCGGCAGATTACCTATTAAATTAAGCTCTCAGATTAATCGTGATATAGTACTTTTTCTATTTGTGTACGTATTTGCGACTAGACGTAAATATTTACATTTTACATGCAGTAGTTTTAAGCTGACCGTACTTTTTGACAGATTTTAAGTCGCATTGCTTCATTATTTTATTTTCAATTGAATAAAAATCCAAAATCTTTGTATTTTTATGCATTACGTGTAATTTTCTAACGAAATAATGAAAGCAAGAAAAGTGTTGACAAATAAATATATACATTTAAATAATACTAACATAACTTCAGTTATTGTTGGTGGAATTGATTGAATTCCCTAGAAAGTTCCCATCGAGTACGTGTAAAATCAAACTCTGGTCATTTGACCACAGCTCGCACGGGATTTCTCATTATCCACGCGTCCGCGTCGCACTAATTGAGCCAAGTCAGAAGTAAACTAAGGCTTAATTGTACTGGGGATGCACAGGCATCCGATCCAATTTATACCACCGCGTATGATTACATTATGCCTCTAATACATGGCAAATGGAATCGTAATTCGGTTTATGTCGTGTGTAGTCTATAAAAGTTTCAGCCCTGCGCACGGGTTCCTGATCAGGATATAAAAGCGCATCTGCGACTGCAAGACTGTCATTCAGCTAGTAGTTTTCATCCTGTGAACATCGCAAAGTACACAAAATGGTCGCTAAATTGTCGAAAGTTATCCTGGTTATCGCGTTCGCTGTTTTGGTTGCTGGGATTTTCGACCAGGCTGAAGCTACGTACAGAAAACCACCGTTTAATGGATCTATCTTTGGAAAGCGTGGTCTTAACCAAGGTATATTAATTTTATCAGTAAATAATCGTGAGTATATTAGATATTGAACAAAATATATGTAAATGTTTCAGATTATGATGCAGCTGGTAAAACTTTATCAGCAATGTGTGAACTGGCCAGTGAAGCTTGTCAAGCTTGGTTTCCACAGCAGGAGAAGTAACAAGTAATTTTTTTCTTGCATATTCTTCACTATTGGATTCATTATGTAGAATGGGAAGCCTGGACCAAGCTTTGAATATTTATTAACATATGTATGTAAGAAATGTATGATTATGGGTATAAATAAATAAATGTAATGGCAAATTGAAATAATATGGTTTATAAAATGTGGTGCTGAGAATAATTTCAAATTTGAAATGTGTGCCTAGTGTAATCTTTTGGTTGATGTTAGTAGCTGGTAGTTCACAGTGCAGTCCGCCAGAGAGCGCACGAAAAATTAGTTCCAAAATGTTCCACTGCGTGCATTCTAGCGCTGCTTTACCGTTTTATTTCGGATATTTCTCATTATTAAACTGATTTCTATCAATTTAATAATCAATATTGGAATATAAAGGTAATAAACTATATGAGTAGATATTTAGTTTTCACTTTTACAGCTTATTTAAATATTCGTGTAAATCGTTTGAATGGTTTCATACTGAGGGTGGGGTAGGAAATTAGTACCAATAAGCCTCACTGCATGCAAGCTGGCGCTGTTTTACCTATTTATTTCCGATTTCTTTCAATTAAAACTTAATTTCTATCAGTTTAATAATTAAAAAACGAAAATGTGACATATTAAGTACATTTGGAGATATTTAGTTTTTATTCTAATGTCCTGAATAAATATGCGAGTGCATCGTTTGAAAATTTTCAGGGTTGCGACTAGCTTGGACGTCACAAGTGCAAACAGCTGATGGAATGTTTGCAAACTATATTTTTCAGCAATTTTCAATATTTACAACGACTTTTCGGTGTGTATTGGGTATTGCAAGTGTGTAAAATTTAATATTTCTGATAAATATCCGTGTTGGGTGACGTTCCTTCAGCTGCTTTGACATCTGACATCCCACTATGATGAGTGAGTCTATTATAAACAAATTCCTATCTATTCAATAATAATAACTAGAATTTAAAAACAACAGTAAGTAAACTAAGTAAAACAGTAAACCAGTCAAATTTTTCAAGTTAGTTTATTTACATAATTCCTATAATAACCATAATTTTTTCTTTGAAACTACGAATGAATTTGCATTCTACCACGAGAATAAGTATCGTGAACCGTATTTAGCTGGCAATTTCTCAACATCATCGGGCAGATAAGGAGTGGGATCTTTGAACTCAATCTTCTCCTCAGGCTCTGGTCTTTCCCTAACAGCTTTATGGACTTGCACTCTAGCAAACTCATCATATTTGGGTCTACACATGTCCAAGTTCTCTTGCATACACTTGTCAAATACACGTTGAGTTTTACGACATCTAAAACAACGTGAAAATCAATACAATCACATGATAACTACAATAGAGCATAAACATTTATATGTAGTAATATAAAGACTAGAAATAGCTTGTACGTACGGAGCAAAATCACAATTAGGACTTGATTTATCCAAGCAGTTAACGTACTGCATGAATTCTCCATAACAACAACCCTTGATCTTATGGAAGAAATCAATAGCGCAATTAGTCACAGCTTTTCCTTCCTTGATGCAGCAACGAGGATCGCCCCTTTCACTCTTGCATAGCATGAATTCCTACGGCATTTCTTGGTGTAAATGATGAAAAACTTGCGATTAGATAATTAACCTCACATTATTCTCAAACTGACAGGCTTTGCCGAGATGCATTGCACCAGCCTTTAGAATGGGAGTGGAAACATCTAGTTCTCGCATTTTCAGTTCTTCGTCTGTAGGCAGAAACTCATCCTCGGTGATACTCATTGTTATTGGTAGTTTATGTTCTTCGTTGATGGAAAATATCGGTAAACGAACCCGGACCACCTGACAGCCCTGTCAACATCAATGACAAGAATGACAAAGTCAGGGAAATGACAGCCATGACGGCCATGACATCAATAACAACAATTACAATAACAACGATAGATGGTGCGTGCATCGGTTTGAAATTAATATTATTTCATTTTTTTTTCTTATGATATTATTGTTTTCAGCACAATGAAATGGCGGCTGCCGGTGCTGCCATGATTTAACCGATTTAACCTCAACGTGACACGTGAGACACTTCAATCGCTTCTTTCCTTAAGTACACTTGTTAACTCATTTATAATTAGAACAAAATTACCAAGGCAATTTCCATTACTCGAATCGCAATGGCTACATCAATGGAAATCGACAACTTCGACGATGACATTGATTTCGATAAACTAATGGTCACGGTAAGTTAATATACAAATCGGTGATTACACAATGCAGTCATCACTGTAGATTACAGACTTACACATTTTACTACCTACATGCCAACACAACCCAAAGAGTTCCCCAATTAGTGGGCAAGATATTAATCGCAGGGGTATATCGCAAATGTATTTTGCATTTAGTTGATATGGATATCAAAACAATATACATAAAACCCAAACCCAGTCATTGCGATCCAACATGCAAAATCAACGCCCAAGAGGAGCTACTACAAGGCCTTCGCAAGAAGAATCTTGGCATACATGTAATATCGTCAGAATTCGTTAGGATGTACACGATCCACAACGAGGAAAAAGATGTGTACCTCAAAGTCACCTGCAGTACATCTGATTGCATTACAATTGCTACCAATTACAATGACAGCAATTGTATAGATTGCATTTACGGACTGAACGAACATCCCATTGATATGTATCTCTTGGAGAAAGGTATCAAAGGACCATGCTGGTTACAAATTGTACGATATGATAAAGCGGTTAAACCTATGCCTAAAATCGAACTGAATTTGAATTCATGCGAAGTCACCGTGTTAGACAACTTACCGGTTCCTGAATTTAAAGTCGCCTATTTGGAAGTAATTCACGTTCCGAAGAAATCAAGCGATGGATGGGAACCTCGTGCCTATGGCTGCGCAATCGCCATGTGGAAGGACAACATGAAGTATAATTCTACAAAAATCGGTAAGTTATATAATAATAACTTAATAAAAATAGACACAGCCGTAAAAATTTACTGCGCATCCACCAAAACGAGGCAATTCTGAATTTTGTATTTCAATTTAAATGTATCCTCAATTAATGTTAACTTATTTGTGTAGGTTTAGTGATGGCCAAACCCCAAGTAATGAAACCCACCAGAAATCTATTCTGGTATGAGAGCGCCGACGACCTGTGTGAATTCATGGACGAGGTCGCCGAAGAGCAGATCGACATAATCGTCATCTACGATAAGAGCAAATTCCTGTTTGGAGGTTACTCATACATTCCGAAATTATTCAATAACCACGTTGTCCTCGACTTAAAGCAAATGGCCAAAGAATTCTACCCTCAACTAATACAAACCGAGGAGTTTTTAATCCAGCATTTCGTTCCTGCCGGCTACAGAAATGAAGCCCACATACCGTCATTCGATATCAGACACTCCAGTGCCCATCAGTCCGACAAGAAGCTTATTCCATATTTGAAGGGTCGTACATACACCGGACTACTATTACTAGAAGGCACTATGATAATCCCAACATACGCCTTCATGTCCAACCAAACCGGCCGCTCATTCAAGGACGTTTCCACTTGCGGGGTATTAAAACGCGTGGAGTCGATGTTAAAGTATGAACTATCACCGCACAGAGAGAGTCTCATCATGCCTAACAAAGCCGACGAGAGTGGCACAACCAAAGGTGACAAAATCATAGGTGGGAAGATTCTGGAGCCTCAGGTAGGATATCACTGTGATTGTTTGATCGCCGCCTTCGACTTTCGATCTCTGTACCCTAGCATAATCCGTGAGTATAGAATCTCATTCACGAAATCATGCATGGTATTGCCGAATCTGATGGAACGATTGCAAACTTTAAGAGGAGAACTTGCAATGCAAGAAGTATCTTCACCTTCGAGGGTTCCACAATTAAGCACAGCCGTGAAACTTCTCTCGAACGGTGTCTACGGTTGCTTGTCAAGTCGGCACTCGCGGTTTTATCATCCTAAAGTGGCTAATGATATAACCCGACATGGACGTGACATATTAACAGCCGTAGAACAGGAAATACCTGATGTATTGCCATCATGTACTGCTATATATGGACACACTGATAGTGTCTTCATCAAATTCCCGTCATCAAACTACACGGACGTATTTGTTGCCGTCGAGAAATATGAACACTTGATAAATAAACGATTCCGATGTATCGCCATAAAACTGGAAGGCATATTTTCACATGGATTTATATTAGCCAAGCAAAAATACGCGTTGAAATACCACAATGCATACAAATGGGGGGATCAATGGGTTATTAAAGGTATAAATAGTCGAACTGCACCAATATGCACGGAGTTATTCCACAGTATAGCCCAAATTCTAACAAATCAAGAAGGTTCTTCAACACGGACAGACACAATCCGTGAATTATTGCATGAGAAGTTTTCTAGCGATTCTCCTATTGATTACCTAACATATGTTGAATTACACAAAGACCCTGAGGAGTATACAGAGTCATCCAGTTATGTCAACATCGCCAAACGCTGCGTAATGCAAGGAAATCGTCTGTACAGGAAAAACGACCTGATATCCGATATAATATGCCGTGACGGGACTTGTCAACTCCCACCAAAGAGAGCTTACTCCCTGGAAGAGTTCAATCGTCTACAATTAGCCGTTGATAAAATATATTACAAAAGACAAGCATTGACACTCATCCGTCCATTGTTCACATCGTTAGCAGACGCGGATATTGCTAAAATCGAGGGGTTATTAACACGAGAGTTGCCCGACGAAGTCTCCATGCTAAATAATCGACAACTTCTCTTGCCACCCGGTTATAACCACGAACGTTTCATCCCTTTACATTTTAATTGTTTGGAATGTGGTAAAGTTATCTATATTAGTGCACTTGAGAATTTCGTGACTTGTGTACATTGCACCAGGTCTTTGTTACAACTCACTCAATTTAAGTATATAAGTCAATGTGTTGACGAACTTTGCAAATTGCGCGATGCATTTTTACGGAATGTGAAGGATATCGGTACGTTCAAAGGTATAAATCGTCAAAATCGTTTCTTTTCCTACGAAAAGATGGAGTTTATGCACTCCAGACAATATCAACTCTGGTTGGAGGTTGTGCAAAGGGCACAATCTCAATTAACAAATGATTTTGCCTCAGGAAAGTATGAACTTGAGTCGAGGAAAATGGTAAACGAGTTGTTGGGATGCATTGAAAGTAATGTGATTGCAAATTTACAGGTTGTTTCTATACATAATAGGGATTTTGAAGTAAGTTTAGGGAAAATTTTTATTCCAGTATGAAATATAACAAAGTTATTTATCTTAATATATCAAAATGAATATTTTTACTTGTGCCGTCATCGAGTAGGCGGGTGAGGTAAGGGGAAAGTAGTTCTGTTTTGCGCATGCACTTGTTTTGCGGGTTATGATCGAGAAAGTTCGTCTTTTCCCGCGATTATTGTCGCAAACGACCGCCAAGACGCCACGACCGGCAAGAGAAGTTAACCTACGTACGACGAAAAGATAAGTATGATAAGTATCATAAGCATCATAAGTATATTCAATATACTTAAAGTAGAACTTTCTAATTGTTTTACGATGGGACAGCAGCAGCTAACGATAGAGCAGTAAAATTCGTTATACAATGTATGTAAGTACACATTTTCATTTTGTTTGCTCGTTCGGTAGAAGTTTGTCCACAACAATTCATCATATACACCATGTCGGTCCTTCCCAAAGTTTCATCACAACGTTCAACCCGTTACTTCACACATGATTTTGTGTAATGTTACATACTTCAATCAGAAGCAAAATGCATCAGAATGCACAAGAAGTCAATATGTTTTTTAGACCTTCATTCAGGCTTGAGAGTTGAAAATAAGTCTCGTTTATAAAAAATTGCCAAGAAAGAGAGGTTAAGACAATACAAGTAAAGTTAGTAACGTTAGTAATTAGTAAGCTTAGTAGGAATAGTAAACATAAATCGGTTTCGTAGTCTCACTTTGTATAAAATTGCACATGGGTTGGTCCAGTTTTATACAAAGTGAGACTACAGTATCTGATATAATATCACCAACAGCTGAAAGAATTAAGTTATTATCCATCATCGAGCGTGCCTCATTCGTCGGCTACCAGTTCCTGTCCGGCAAGTGGAAAACCTTCATCCAGGAGGAACTACAAAGCGGTGTTGACCATTGGCACAAACAGGGGATTGCCGACCTGTATAACATCATCTTGAGATCGGCAATCTCCTGTTCGTGCTAATTGTCATCATTTCCTCAGACTACTATGTTCCGATTCAGAGTACTGGACGTGGTTTTGTAATTATGAACAAGAACTCTTCAAATGGCGTTTGTCAAAGTTAACAGGTGAAGAAATCAAGGCATTCATGGCTCTTGAGGAATTTCCTACAGTGATGCGCCCCTAGAAGAGTTGATGGAGTACGAGTCAGACCTTTGAACTTGTTCAGATTATCCCCCTTTGGCTGGACACTACAAAGTGCATTATTTGAATGCCCT
>JAODVP010158016.1:0-19005 GCA_025400035.1 Tetradonia laticeps
AAGCTCTGCCTTCCACCAGGATTCGTACATATAAAGACTCAGAAGTAGACAAAACGGGAAATCGATTTTCATTTTCCAGGAAAAGACCTCTACTATATTACTGATGAACTTCGGTTGGGACTTAGAAAATTTTCAACGAGTGCCTTTCTTGAATCAGGCAATTAATTATGAAGTTATTTCAAGGTACAAAAATTAACATCAGACAAGTATTCGGAATTACATAGTTCATAAAATTTTTTGATATGACACAGATATTCTGACTTCAATAACGTCTAGTACAGACTAAAATCAGAATTCTGGCATATGTGCCGACAGGCTCTAATGCCTTTTTGAATGAAGCAAATAATTGATTAGTAAGTTAGTACGAGCTACAAAAATTAACAACACACTAGTACACTAAAGGAAGATTAGTCAGAATTACATAGTTCATAAAATTTTTTGATATGACCCAGATATTTTGGATACAATAACGTTTAGTACGGACATAAATCGGAATTCTGAACTAACTGTCGGAAGGCTCTTGCATTTTTCTTGAAACTTCAAATTTTCAAAAGTATGAAAGTATGAAACTTCCAAAACAATTGCAATTTATTTAAAAAATAATAATAATAAAAAGGAATTTTCCGGCGATGAGGATAGAACCGACAATCTCGTGTTACACATGCGAACACTCTAACTGTTCGGCCATCAGGACGTTGCTGGTGAATGGAATTTCAATTTACTTGAATATTCAAAATGCAAGTAATTTCAACTTTCTTTCAATTAAACTATATTTTATTGCAACATACAAACACTTCTGACTGTTGATTTTCCATACAACATTCTAGAGAAAAATAAAAGTTGGTTCTAAGAAGAACCTTTCAACCTGCAAGTTAAGTCCTGAAAATACAAATTATCAGTAAATATACATGGGATAAAATACAAATTACATTTATTATTAATAATCATATGTACATAATGCAAAGTTTTGTAAATTTGGCTTTACTTTTAACATCTGTCCTAACTAACTAACTAATTCGATCAAGAGTGGCCGTTTAAAAAGAGCATATTTTTGCTCAACAGTATGACGCTGACAACGTACATTTATCATTTATAAACAACCAGAAAATCGCAAATTCTAGAGGTGCATTTTGACAAAACTATGAAATTATCAAACATTAACAGTAATTTGAAATAATTTGAGCAAAAGTCACCCCATGAGAAAGAGCGTCTATTGCTCTACAAAACAACTAAGAATATACATTTGCCGCTGATCATTCGCCGGAAAATCGCAATTTTCTGAGGTGAACTTCGACGAACTCAAGAATTACAAAATTTTGGCCTTAATTTTAAGGTATTTCCAATTAACTAATTAGATCGAAAGTCGCCTCATTAAAGAAGTATCTCTTGTTCTACAAAATGACGCTGAGAACATACATTTATGGTTTATCGTCTTCGGGAACATTGCCTAAAAATGTCATGTTTTGGCCTCAATTTTTAGGCTGTCCTAATTAACAAATTAGATGAAGAGTCATGTCATGAGAAAGAGCGTCTCTTGCTTTACAAAATGACGCTGAGAAAATTCATTTCAAGCGAATCGTTCCCAAGAAAATCGCAATTTTCCGAGGTGAATTTTGATAAAACTAAAAAATGGTCAGTTTTTGACTTTTATTTTAAGGCATTTCTAATTAAATAATTAGAGCCAGAGTTATCTCATCAGAAAGAGCATCTCTTTCTCTACAACATGAGGTTAAGAATATATACTTATAGCTTATTGTGTGCGAGAAACTTGCAATTTCCCGAGATGAATTTTGACCAAACCTAAAAATGTCATATTTTGACCTTAATTTTTAGGCCGTTCTAATTAGATGAATAGTCATGTCATGAGAAAGAACGTCTCTTGCTTTACAAAATAAAGCTAAGAAAATCCATTTCACGCGAATCGTTCCCGAGAAAATCGCAATTTCCCGAGGTGCATTTTGACAAAACTGAAAAATGGTCAAATTTTGGCCCCAATTTTAAAGCCTTTCTGATTACATAATTATAGCTAGAATCAATTCCTGACAAAGAGAATCTATTGCTCTACCAAATGACGGTAGAGCCGATCGCTCGGGAGAAATTTTCGCGCTGTGAATATTGTCGAAGCTTATAAATATATGCGCTTACAAATAAGAAGATACCAGCAATTTGAAGAAACTCAAAAACTTACAAATGTTTGCCCTAATTTGAAAACATACAGTTCACGTTTATAAGTGATCATTGTGATTTTAAGCTAAATGATTTGCAAATAATCTACAAACTGCGCAATCTTTATGTGGCGTTAGACAGGCCCGCTCTTGGTAAATGTTGATATACGGGAAACAATCTCTTCCGCCTGTTTTTGGGGCTTCCAGCTTCTATTCTATGGTATGGCATGTAATGGAATCCTGGAATTAACAAAATAAGACAATATTAATATAGAATGATCACGTTAATAAAAAAAATGAAAACTTTTACATGGACTGTGCCATCGAAAACATTTATAAAATGCTTAGCTATTTTAAAATTCTTTTAAGTAAACATTGAATACATGGAAACAATGATAAGGTTGGATTGTATAATATATGTATATTTTTTAGTTGTAATCATAAAAATTGTTTAAATTTGAGTTTCCATTAATGCTCATATACATATATTACACAATGCAACCTTATCATTGTTTCCATGTATTCAATATGTACCTTACTGATAACAACTCTATCATTTGGAGGTACACTGCGCGAGAACGGAAACGTTCTCGTAGTCTCCGAAATTTCCCTACAAATTCCTACAAATCTACAGCAGGCACGAAACTAGAAACTGGAAAATAAACAGCTAATTTTAGCACTACATTTCTTCAGTAAGTAAAGCGCGACGTTTAAACTCACATGCACCCGTAGTTGCTGGCGACGACAATGGCAAAAGCAATCGCTTTACGTCTAACCGAAGGAAAACAACCGACGTGAAATAATCAACAAAACGAAATCTAAAGGTGTAGTTGATAGTCTCACTGACGTAAGTTTCAATGCGTTTGCCTTGTCGGTCACGGCCCAGATTCAGAATCACGTCGGCCGTGGACCAGCGTGACGAGAGAATCGCGAGAAACGTCAGGCGCGACCGCGACTCGCGCGATTCGCGTTTCGGCTTTTCGACGGGCGAGACACGCGCGCCAATGTAGCCAACAACTACATATCTTTTCTACACACCGCAAGTGTTTGTAAAATTTCGGGAAAATTCTATGTGCGGCGACAAAATGTGTGACAGAAAGTGCGAAGCCACGTGCGCTGACGGCAGCCTCAGTTTGGAGATTATCCACGAGTTTCGAAGACTCTACGAAGACAAGATGAAGAAACTGGAAAGTGAAGGTGCTGGTGATTGTAATCTGCGGGTAAGCACAAAGGCTCTTAAGCGCTTGAATCAAACTACTTACCAACAAAACACAAAACGAATGGAAGCTCATAGTAAATTTTTCATTCCAGGCTAAATTAAGCCTGCAGCAAGACTGGATCCGCGACTTGAATGAGCAGAATGAAATGCTGGTGCGTGCAGTCGAGGGACTGGAACAGGAAGCCACCGAACGCGTCATCGCCCTCGAAGAAAAGCTGCGGCAAAGCTCCAAATGTGCATGCGAGGTACAAAATTTCACACATTTTCAACATGCAAATCTAACACTACACATTCGCTATTACCGCTAACAAATAAGCTTCGAGAGTGCTGGAGGCTTTTTCAATAACTTCACGGTAATTATATGTTTGCGATGACAGAGATAACGCAATGATTTCATGCTATGTGTTGTAGGTGATGAGCGGGTACTCAGACATGAGCAATGCGTTCCAGCACCTGAGCGATCTTGAAGATGACGTGAGCACTCTGGTAGCGTTCATCAAACAATCGGCGATGGCACGTACATGGGAAGTTGATCAACTCTCTTTGCGCACCTTGAAGATGTCTGAAATTACAAGTGAGATGTAAGTTATCAGCAGTTACCAACAATTATATAGAATTAGAATTCTAATATACTGTTTTTCAAAACAGAAATCAAGAAAACCGATCGACACAAGCTAATAGCACCGCCTCCTCCTCCTCCTCCGACCAGGTAAAGTATGATGAAGATGCTGGGAAAGAAAATTCGTCAAGAATGTTATACAGAAATGAAAACTACGGCCGGCAGGGGTTAGAAAGTCGCATGTACACAAACATAGATGAATGGTATGACTGCCAGTGTTGCAGCAGTAAAAGAACTAAAGCCGAATGCATTAAGCAGAAAAAAGAAACGAAGGACACAGCGCTCTCCGCCATGCATAGCCTCCTATTTGATGTCATTTAACATTTAATAAAATTCTCCTTCAATCCGTAGTATAAATTCCTTCAATTTATATAATACACTGCTTACACTAAATTAAACACACTTAATTAACGTCTATAAATAGGCGAGTAGTACTAATTAAACTAATTAATTGTGGTTTATTATGTTTCAGATGCAGCAAGATATGGAAATCAAGGAAAAGTAAGTTACTAAACTATCATAAAAATGATAAAAACGATGGAGTTTTATAGGAACCTTAAAATTCTACAACAAAAGCTAGAGGACGCAATCCACTGCAAACAAATGATGGCTGCTGAGGTTCAGAAGGAATGTAATAAATGTGAGGAGTTGCGAAAGGTGAGCTTCCAAATTCTAATCATAATATATTGTAAGTTAACGCATTAAAAACGTGGCATGATATAAAATTTAAAAAAAAGATGTTTGTTCGGTGTCATATGGCACAAAGTCTAAGAGAAACTACTTTTTCAAAAACAAAAATAATAATTATAATAATAATAAAAATAAACCGTTTAATAAATAATACGACCTTACTTAATGAAAGTAACAATTAGAAAAAGACAAGGACAAGTTTAGTACCACAAATCCGAGAACACGACCTAAGCAAACAAAGGAATTTCAAGGTCATAGCTTAGATCAAATATCGCATGTAATTTCATACTTACTAAATGCCAACTATTACAAATTCTAAGGTTTAAAGTCAGATTAATTAATATTGCTATTTCAATACTATCTTAAGTTAATATTAATGATTACTTATTTAAACAAAAGTCCAATTGACCAATGTTTCATTCAAATTTAAGAAGCATGTCAATTGCAAAAAACCCCTTTGTTTATGTAATCCTATTTAATCATAAATTACTGAAGCTAACAAATTTGAATGAATTATAGTCAATGCTGGACGTGCGCGACGCTCTCACGGCAGAGATCGCCGATAAACACGACACGGTCCTGACGCTCAAACGGGACGTGCAAGTGCTGGAAGATCAATGTAAGAAAGCAGAGCAACAAACGCACTTCAAGGACGACATCATCAAAGAATTGCGCAAAGAAATTAAACAGCTCAAGTCCGAGGTATGTTCAATTCAACTAATCCCCTTAATTATCCAAATTTTACAATAAGGTACTTACCCTGTTCCTTGTAGAAATTCATCCCAACCAGAGTAGCAACCTCCCAAAGTACCCTGACGACATTTCCCAATAAATCCTCATCGTCCTCCAAGAATTCCTCGCATTTCGACAGCTCCTCTACGGAAGACAAGCACAATTGTTATAAATGTCCCATTCCCGAACATTTAAACATAGAGAGATACAAGGACTTTGAGAACCGCATTGTAATTTTTGTCTGCGAGGATCTCTCCAGAAAGGAAATGCTTCAAGTCTACGATGGCATGAGTCTCAATGTAGACTATCGCAATCGTAGGATTGTCCACGAGTGCGAGACTGTTAAGCTAAGAGAGATCTATGATGATAAGACGCATTTTTCTGCATCGCTATCATCCATTCCAAGTCTTGATCATGCGAGTATTGCGAAATTACAGTCATGTGCATGTAAAATAAAGGAAGGAAATGACAACCACAAAGGAAAAGTTAAACTTAGAAGTCGACGCAGTAAATTGACCAGGACCTCCGAAGGCAATGAAACGTACTCTCGACTTTTACACTCGCACCCACCTCTTGCTAAAGAGAAGAACTTTACAAGGGTGACCACTGTTGTTGATAATTTGGCAGGTGTTGAACACAAAAAAAGACATAAAAAGAGGGATACATTAATTGATGCTAGGTCATTTCTTGTTTGTAAGGATCATTAAATTATGAAGAGAACCAAAAGTGTTTTACTGAGTTGTTTAGTAAATTGTTTGATAAATATAGTGTTTTAATACGAATTTTGATACATTTTATAGACCTGCGGTTGTTATACAACTAAAGATCATCAACAATCAGACGCGTTGATAAGCAAACTGAACTGTGTATGCGACAGCATCGAGCGGAAGTTATGGCCCACTTCTATTGCACGCGACGATATCCCAACTAATCTCATTCATCCCAAAAATGACTTTTCCACGTACTTGGAGGATTTTAACAGAAGCTACTCAAACATTTTCAATAAGACATGTCATTTTCAAACGAAACCAAAGGAAATTAAGAGAGCATCTTGTGATAATACATGTCAGACTACTGTAAAAGAAAGCAAAGCAGCTGGAATTCAATGTACGACCACGACATGTACAGCGATGCAGGAAAATAGAGCATTCCCAACACCTAGCCTTCAGAGAGGAGATTCATGTAGTCCTCATGTTGTCTTTCCTAGAAGGTCCGGTGGAGTGCCTATTCCTTTTGAAGAACCTGAACAGGATACTAACAAGACGCAATTCGGGCCTTCATGTTCCAGGAAAACCCAGAATCATCAATTTTGTCAAACTAATGCAGATCAAATAAATACAAGTCGTAATCGCTTCAAATCTCGGAGCACTATATTTAAGAAAAGGCCAGTACCAACACAAGAATGCGCAGAAACCAAGTGTACGAGGTCGAATAAATTGAAGCCAAACAAATCTAAGATGAGAGGTTTTCCACATGCATCATCATCATCTTCCGGCAAAGATTATAATCTATCTACATACACGTTGCAATCAATAAATTCTTATAACGGGTATTATGAAAGGCGTAAATGTGAGAAACCTGCGTGTCGCCAGGATTCCTGCGAACGCCTACGACTAGCTTCTATTATGGAAAATGGAACCTGCAGCCGACACAAAACTCCTCCGACTGGAATCTATCAAGATAGCAGATTTCATAAAATGATCCAGATCCAGGAAAAAAATCAACCACCTACTATTTTGAGCGCCAGCTTAGTAAATTTGAAGGGGATGCTTGAAACCCATCCTGGTATCTATATTGCTGAGAAGGTTCCAAGGCAATTGATGGATGACGAGGTTTGTGTATGTGGAGATCCTACCAAGACGAAGCCTATAACCCACAGGAATTTGTACCAAATTGCGAGGAATGCGGATTTTTTGGCTGTTAAGGCTGCTGTTGACGTTTCAGCGAGAAAGTACCCAGACGATTTCAGTGAACTGGCATTCCGACATTTCTGTCCAGGGAAACCTGATGAAAGGGCGATCAAGCAACGGTGTACGCTGGATCTGCCCCTGGGACCGTGTGTTTGTAGAAAAGAGAGTTGCCATCCACCTCCAAAGGAGTTTGATGACATGGATCCAAAGAGTATATTTAATGAAGAGTATTATTTGAACTTACTGACAAGTAAACACTATCGCAAAGTCGAAGAAGAGGAAAGGCAGAAAAGGCGGGAAAGTAGAAATGAAAGGCATAAGTGCTGCGATGAACAGAAGTGTGATAGACAAGAAGATAGTTCCGAATCATACACATCATCATCATCAAGATCTTCTAGTTTGACTGACACCTCCACAGGGAGCAATTGTCATGATGACTGCAAAACAAACACTGATGATGGATTTCAAACTATTACAGATGAAGATCACGGTGTGTTAAAAAGTCTCATGAGAGAAGCTAAATCTAGAGACATAGCCAGAGACACTGAATCAAGAGAACTCGCCAGACAATTTGATGCAAGAAACTTCAGCAGACTAGCAGAACAAGACACAAGACCGCTCGGCAGACAAGGAGAAATATTAAATTTCAACAGAGTAGCTGACTCTGATTCTGCTGCTGGAGGATCAATTGTTACGCCAAGAAGTTCCAGTAGGAATAAAAGACGACATAGAAGAAGAAAACGAGAACCGAAACCGCATGAGAGCCTTCTACAATCAACGACTTATGATACAAGTGATTTTGAGATTTACCAAATAATGACTAGCAGTAGATGTCCTTTTATTAAAAAGGCAAAGGATGAAGATCTAAAGAATAATTCTTCAAGAACGAGTCAGCAGTCCCAAAGAAAATATGTAATAAAAAACCTTCGGCAAATGCAGCAAACTTCCTCTAAAGCAATTGTGAATGCTAGGAAGTCTAGAAATAAATTGAAATCAATCAAGAGTAAAGAATCCAATAAAACCATATTATTGAAAAAGTCTCGGGCCACCAAAATCCCAATCAAACAATCACGTCTTCCACGACCGATTGCAGTTTTCGAATCATTTACTGACACTTCATCAAAAGTTAGTCATCCTCCTGCCGTTACCGAGGAATCTACAGCTTCACAAATCACTACATCTCAAAAGGAGTCTACTTCGAATATTGAATACCTCCAAGGACTGTTTGACTTTTTAAAGAAGACTAAAAAAGAAGTCGAGAGTGATAACTATATTGTTCTGGAGGATGATCAAGATGATAGAGAGACTTTTAGTGAAGAAGAAGATTTGGAAAATGATGATATCCATACTATAGTTAGTAAAGTTAGTAAAGATAGTCAGGAGAGTAAAGACAGTCAACAAAGTAAAACCAGTCAACAAAGTAAAACCAGTCAACAAAGTAAAACCAGTCAAGGAAGTAAAGGCAGTAAAAGCAGTAAAGGCAGTAAAGGCAGTAAAGCCAGTAAAGTCAGTAAAGAGAGTAAAGAGAGCCAAACTAAGCAATTTAAAGCATCTCCGCCTAAAAAAGAAGAGCGTATAAGAAAAACTATTAATAACCGGGTGGATTGGACGGAAATTGCGAAGATGTTCCCAAGATCATCTTAACTTTACCTTCAGCTATCTTCTTCTTAAATTTCTATAAATCACTCATATTCAAATTTCATATCAATAAACGTCAATATTTAGAATTCCAGCATCGTATCCCTTATTTCATAGTTACTGACTTGTTTTGTTGCTAGTAATGCTAATCTGACTGATGTTTTCAGGTGGAGGAAAGCAGCAGTAATCAGGTATGAGTTTTATACATTAATAGACATTATTAAAAATCCTAATCTATTCCTTTTTCCTCTCCTTGAATAATGATCATGAAGGTAATGCATTTACAAGCAGTCAATGTTCAACTAAGAGCTGCCATTAAAAAAGCTACGCTGCAACTGGAAATTTTAGAAAATTCTCCACACATTGTAATTTCACAACTTTTTAATTACATTATTATAAACATACTATAGGCACAATTACCTAATTAATCTTCTGTAATCCACAGTTTAATGAAAACAACCTGAACAAAATCAAACAACTGGAAGCTGACAAAGCAAACCTTCAGAGATTGATCAATGAACAAAGGATTGAGACATCAAGACAGATCAAGGCGTTGGAGTGTATGTTAGTTGAGGTGAGGTATAATTACTTCCACTATATAACGAGCATCCGTAATGAGTATATAGTGAGTTACTTTCGATATTTATAGAATGGACCGAAACCTTGTACCAACATAGCACAACAAACTTGTGTAGAGCAGTGCAGCGCTGCATGTGCAACGGAAGCAGGGCAAGCGAAAGATAAATGTGTCGGGGAAGGTGTTCAGACGGGTAATACTGATATTTCTTCTCAGACTGAATGTAGAAAAGGTATGAGCTCCTTTTGAATAAGTTATGCTTATTAAATGGTTAATGAAATGTTCTAGTGATGTGGCAGGACCGCTCAACACTCTGTGACTGTACAAGTTGTATGTCAGCTGCTACTAGTGCAACAACTTTGAAGTTGAAAGGTGAAGAGAGCAAGTTGCATGAAGTCATGTATGGATTGCAGAGTAGTGTTAGCAAAATGATGGTTGTAAGTATACAAATTGAATTTAATAAGGAAGACATTAACTTCTTAGCGTTTTAGAGAGAATGCCAAGTACAACAGGATAGAGCACGAATTGCAGAGTTGGAATCACAATTATCATGCGTAAGTATTAGAAGTACATCGGTAAATTAATAATTAAAGAGAATCAATTGATAAATAGGCTTGGCAAACGAGAGATTGTGAGGTCCAAGCAGCACGCACATGTCGGGAACAAGAGATTGCAAATTTAAAGCAAGTCATTGACAATTTAGTCAGAAATCTAGAAAAGGAGAAACAACGCTCTGATAATCTCAGCAAAGCATTAGATATGTACCACGACTCAGTGGACTCTATCAAGGATTCAGAGTCACAGTTCAAAGAGGAAGTACTGGAACAAAAAAGAACAATAAAGAACCTCCAGGATGCTCTTATTAAAACCAAGCAGAGTTTGGAAGACCTCAAGGAGAAGAGTAACATTGAAGTAGGTTTAAGTTGGGCTACACGTTGGTTTGGTGGGGCCTTTGATGACAAACCATCACCAAAAGAACCAACAACACTTACGAGTAAACATAACAATTCGAAAACAAGTGTGCATGATGTTTGATGCTTACTAATTAGTTAGTTTAGTAATTTATTTATTTGTGTGAAGTTTTTGTTTGTAGTTTTTGAAGTTGATAATAAGAGTGTGGGCATGTCTATAGATATCGTACCTGGAACAATTCCATCCCTCATATTCCTTCTTTTAAGAAAAATCATGTTTTAGTGTCAGGAACACAGTTGTCTAGTCGAAAAATTGATAACAATCGTCACGGAGGCTGAGAAAGAGATTCAAGCCTACGTTATACAAGTATAGCTTAAATGTTTGTATTATTGACATAAAATATCAACCAAATATCGATGAATTGCAGTGTGAGGAATTTGGAAAACTCGTCGGAACCCTACGCGATGAAAATGTAAAACTAGAAGAGACTCTGTTCTACAATCATCAGGATCTTGAAATGTATGAAATGCGCTTGACCAAGTACCAGAATCTCTATAAAGAAGTTGAGGCTCATTGTGGGGCATTGACTCGACAAATACAGATGATGGAAGCACAGAAATGTGAGAAAGATCATTTCGTCAGTGACCTAAGCGCGAGTTTATCTGAATGCCAAGGAAAATTAGAAGATTTATGCTCTGTACTTGTAAGTATGCCTATGTTAAAGTACCTAATGTACAAACATTCAAAGGTAAATATTAACTCCTATAGAATGAAGAAAAGTCTGAGAAGGAAGATCAATCAGAGAGAATTGCCGAACTCCAACATCAACTCGTCACAACCTCTGACAAACTGGAATGTGCATTAAACTGTATCGAAAATGAAAAAGAACAAACTCTAAAGTTAACCAAATGTCTAAAGAAGCACCAATGTGCTACTTCCAAAATTAAAAATGAAACTAGATTGGCCCACGAGAAGTTACAAGCAGCAGCTTGTAAAATCGCCTGTGATGAGAAGCAAATCTACGAGTGTACTCGAAGAATCGAAGAATATCAAGCAACTGTAGGTGCGCTCGAACATGATCAGGCTTATTTGAAGCAACAATTGGAGATGGCTGAATTGCAACTTAATAATCGTTGTGTAGAATGCACGAAATTTACCGAGAAGATTTTAGAACTACAGAGACAACATGATGAAGAAATGGCTCAGTATCAGGTAAATATCCAAAACCTCGGAGATGAACTCGTTAGCAAAAACCTTGAATGTAAACAGCACTGTGATTGCTTGGATGCGAGAGCACAGAGGATTTTTGAATTGGATCGAACGGAGAGTAAGTTGAAGCAGGACCTTATCGATACAGAAACAAAGTATCATACGCAAATCAATCAGTTCAATAGTGAACATGAGAGGTTGATTGCTGTTGTAACAAATCTGGAATGTCAATTGACCCAGATGAACTGCCAACTGATTGAAAAAGATCAAATGCTTGAGGTTGTGAAGGCGAATATGTGTGATGCTCAGATATTACGACAGAAACAACAGGAAGTTGATGAATTGAAGAATGAAATCAATGGTTTATTACAGAACCAGTGCTTGATTAAGAGCGAAAATGAAAAGCTGGAAGTACAACTTGTCCATCTACGTACATCACTTGGTGAAAATGATGAGAAACACAAGTTGATCATTAATGAATTGGAGGCTTGTCTTAATGATCTACATTGTGATAAGGACTTCTTAGCTAGGAAGAATGATCAACTAATATCGAAGGTTCAAATTTTGCAGGATCAATGTAATGCCAAAGCTGAATCTTTAGTTCAACTAGAATTGGAGCTCACTGAAGCTCGTTTTACGAGGGATAGTCTATGCAATGAGAGCAAACAAGTAATTGATCATGTGAAGTGTTGGTTGGAAGAGCAGAGGAAGATCAATATAGAGCTGAATGAGAGGATCAAACATAAGAATGATGCTATTGTTAAACTGAAACAAGAGAAGAAGTCCTTGATAGGGAAGCTAAAGCAGTTTTCAGTTAGTCAAGTGGATACGTCGACTACTAAGACAACTAGTGCTAGTAGTGGAGTATTTGGGAGAAGTTGTCAAGGACAATGCCAGGGTATGCAAAGTATGCAGACTCTACAACCCACACAGTATTCCATGCAAGTACTGCATTCACCGCCGGCTCCAAGAAGAGGATGGAGTTTGGCATCGGTGGATAGTGCACCTTGTAGTTTGATTGACGATTCGGATTGGGATGTGGTGAGTTATCAATTATGATCGAACTATTGGTACTTACAGTTTTGGTTTTGAAGGAAAACAACGAAGATACATGCCCGTGTCCATGTCCGCAAATGTGGGTACAACGTGTAGAGTCCCTAACTGAAGAGGTGCAGAGAAGCAATAATTACTGGAAGTCGAAGATCACTGATGTTGATTATGCAGTGTCTCGGGACCAATGAGTCGGAGGTTTATTAACTTTATAAGACTGTTTACAGGCCTTTTTACTGTTTTATACATGTTTTTATTTGTTTATATTGGACTTGAATGTGTGTTAAGTAGATTTTTTTATAGAACTATGTACACAAACCACTTTTAGTGGTATTGATGGGTCCACTACCACTTTGGAGTTATTACTCAAGCCAGGACTGATTTCAAATGCATTAGGAGTAAAAAACTAAATTAAAAATCGTAATATTTATACAATATAATTGCATCTTCCAAGTTTGGATGATCCACTCCAAGTAAAAATAGTAATATTTATAAAAATAGATTCTTTAAAAGCTTATTGTTGATCCCTTGAGATACTGCTTCAATTCTGCAATATCATTCCTGATCACTTCCAAGTCATCCCCATTGCCATCATTAGAATCCTTCTCCCTGAAATACCTCTGTACGATTTGCGACATTAAAATCGGGAAATCTTTCGCAACATGCTCATCCACATCAATTTCAATATAACAACAATGTGTAGCATTACACATTGCGTATTTTCCAGGCACTGTGCGACTCGCTGCTTGAATCCACTCGATAACAGTCGCGATTCCATGCGCCGTAGGAATCAAATTCAAAGGAGGCGGCAACACAGTCTGGTTCATATACTCAATGTAAAACTCGGTCTTCCCAAAAGTCCACTCTACGTCCACATTATCAGTAACACGTTGAAAGGTATTACTCATAGTAGCAATCAGCATGTTTAAGAGCATAATCACACTCAATACTTCAAATACCCCAAAGACTATATAGCCCACGACCTCGGTAAACTCATGGGTGTTAGTAACAGCACTCTTGTCCTTTTCATCTTGAAGGTTTTCAATGACAACATCAGCAGATTCCAACGGTGCCATGCAGAACAAAGCCCAGAAAAAGGTCTTCAACGCAGCTGAAAAGTTCACAAACGACTCCACTTGTTCTGTCTTGATCCCATTATCGTCAGTAAGAACCATTCCATCATAGGCCTGGTAGAATCTAGACATGCCTGCGGAAAATCCAATGAGGAGTACTGCAAATATCGCAAGATATTTGTAAATATCAGCGGACATCTTCCCCAAAGAGATTTGTAAAGGTCCCAGGTAGTAACTCAGTCTGAATAGGATCAACAATCGGAAGAAAGCCATTATAACCGCAACGGAGAAGCAACCCTCGGCTATTAAGACTGGATCTAAGTGGTGCCAGAATTTCCTCTCCAAATCAGCTTGACCAGTTTGCTTCACGTCCATGTAGGATGCCAGCCAGAAGAAGAAGGTACTCAGGAACAGTACGTACATGAAAACATCGAAGGTATTCCATAGGCTTTGGAAATGTCTACGAGCTCCTTTGATCACACACATGCGGAAACTTCCCCATATATAGCCAATAACGAAGAGGATGATGAAAGGTTCCAGACCTGTATCAGGGGGTCCGCGTTTCTGTCCGGTCTTATCTTGGTTGGACAACAAGAAGATCAAGATCAGGAATAGGAAATAGGCTCCATTATGTGTAATCATTTTGTTTAAGGGTATAGACCAATGTTTTACCCAGTTATGTTTAGGCATTATCAAACAAAACAACACCATTATAGGGAGAATTATCAGGCGTGATATTGGATACAGACACCTAATCAACATATGTTTGTACTTCCATTCGAACCAGTCACCATGCCATACCGCTTCAACCATTTGCTGAGTGTTGGGATGAGCCACAAACGCTTTTTGCTTATAGTTAATAGCCATTACAAGACGGGGAAAGAAGATATTATTACTGACATCTCCTGATTTCTGTCTGAGGATGAGATCCATTTCCTCGGTGCTTCTACAACAAGCTATCAACTCCACAGCAAAGGTTGATATCTCATTTGCGAGGTCGTGGTATTGATGTCGGAACTCCGGTACCATCATAGCACACTGATTCAGTTCACTGGATAGCTCAAACGCTGTTGCTATAGGGTCATGAGTTGAATGACAGATATACGCAGGGTTTGTTATAGCCCGGTATAGATTCAACCTTAGGGTCTCTCCATGAAGAAGATCATCGTGCTGTAGACGTAAAATACACTCCCCACACCTGCAATCAGGTGGATGAGGTTTTGTAATACGATGACCTCTTTCAATCAACAACTCTATAATCTCGAAGTGCCCACATTGAGCAGCCAGTATCAAAGGGGTAACGTGATCTGGGAAGTCCGAACTATGCGTAACACCCACAAACTCCAATCCCGGAGCAGTCTCTTGAAGCTTATCCAATAACATTTGCAGGATCTTAATCTGATTGTCCCTAATAGCGTGTAAAACACAGTCACTTATATCAATATTGCTTTGGCCCAAGAGAAACTCCACCATATTCTCGGATTTATTCTGGGTAGCAATATGAAGACCAGATACTCCTTGGAAGTTGACACAGTTGATATTAAAGCCGGGATTTTCACCAAGGAAGTGTTTAACCTCTTCCACATCATTAGTAGCTACTAGTTCGAAGAATTTCTTCTCAGATTGTTGCAGATGAGGCAGAAGGATACTAGACTTGGGTTGCAGAATTGGCGCATTGCCGTCCTCTTCCAATCGGCGGTATCCACCAGGACTTACACTCCAATGACCAAAACTGAGATTGCTCGGTCTCATCGTTGATCCTCCGGACATGTTTAACGACATTTTCTCAGGGGATGTAACGGGATGCATATAATATTATAGAATATCACAGAGTTAAAATCTGGTAAAACTAGACCGTAAAATATATGTCACTCTTGACACTTGTTTATTGTGAAACAAGCGGGAAACAAGTGTTGTTTACGCAAATAAATCATTTTCCAACAACCCCTAATTACGGGGTTTCTTAGCAGCAGATAATTGGAAAGATCAATGACATACTACACAATAGTTGATTAGACTTGTTAATTATGGAAATTTACATGCAACACTACACTGAGCGCAAGCAGATAAACTAAGCAGACGTGTGATTAGGTCTAAATCACATCATTTGAATAATGACAGCAAATTCGTCTTCCATTCAATCACGTCATCAATTAAACGTTTGGGACATGCAAATAGCCACATTATATTAACTTCCGGATGCCGGACAAACCACAATTAATTCTATTCCTTGTTGAAGAAACTAATCGATAATACTTCCCTTGATAATGATTAAATCCAATATAATCCCGGAAATTATATTTACAGACTCGTGCTGCAATTGACAGTAATTTACTCTATTTATCCAAGATAAAATAACTCGTGCAACGCTAATAATAATGATTCGTGGTATTACTAGTAAATTACACTCGGTAATTACTAATTTCCAATTCGTTTGAAACATGTCAATTACAGCTTCTTTGTAGCCAAATATGCAATTAAGAGCGTTCAATTCCTATTGCAACACATGCTAATTACAGCGTAATTGGTTATCGTCGTTATAAATCATCGGCAGATTATATTTCTATATTTGCAGTGTACGATTGCGAGTATTAAGAAGACGAGTATTGAGAGGAATGTGAGGATGTGAGGAATGCCATTGCAATTAAGCTCCAACTGGCTCAGCTACCAGCAAGTAGCGATTAAACTGATAATGATCAGTTAATGTAATCGGTTTAATTGATTTTTACACAAGAAGGAACACATAGAAATGCAGGTATGAAGAAGTTATTAATTTTACAGTCTGTAGAGCACATACTCAACAAAGTGCAAGAACGTGGTAAATGAAATGAGGAAAAAGTGGTGAAAACTCGATATTTCCTTTCTTCTGTTCGAGAAAATGCATTTAGTTTCTTCAAACGAGAGCCATACAAAGATACAAATATACAAAGGGTGAACATCGTCAGAATGGAAACAAAAGTGCATTTCACAAGGATATCAAGTGAAAACATCACTGAAATTAATTCCTTTGAATGTCATCTCAGTATGTACTTCCTGATGATTGAATCTTCAACATTCTCATATAAACTCATGAAAAAAAATACTCAACTTTTACTTTTTCAACTCCACTTTTGTTAGTGTTTTTCTTGTGAATATTTCCTAAGTAAGTCGTTTGAATACTTGCTGCAAATTCCAAGCTTTACCACTTTTTCCTCACGTCTGCGTTTTACTGGAAGATCAGGATAATTCACAATCCAAATACGCAGTGATCCCACCTTAATTAATCGCTTCCGAGAACAATAACGCTACTTGTAGGTACTCTACGTGTTTGTAGCCTTTTTGCCTTCATTACTCTGCATCGCTTTACAGAATCCACATTCCCAGACGTAGTTGAATAAAAACTGAACTAGATCCTTTACACTCTCCTAGTTTAGTTCACTTCACAACTTGATGATGCGTTCAAATACCAAAAAATACCTAGGGACACGCGCAGAAATCCAAAGAATTCCACATCGTAGGTGTACAGATATACGTAAACATAGGAACAAAGTCCGTGGAGTGTAAGTGACTTGCTCGTAAATATGCCTCTATTAATGATTATTTATTGCCTACCTTTCCTTATTTTTTGCTGTTTCCAGAGCAAGGAGTGCAATTCCAGTGCAATTTCCTTTCTGGGAAATGCAGAGAACCGCTTAATAGAAGAAATCTCTTCAACCTTCACTTATATATAATCATGTATCGGTTAAAACCTTCAGAACATAGCCTTAAAAGGACTTTAATCAAAACCTAATCAGAGATTATTAATTAATCACTCTGCGTATTGTTTCGTTGCGCCTGACATCAACAAGTGAAGACTGTAAACACCGACAAGAATGAGAATTGCGGAGTGATGAGGATAAGTAGTTATTGTGGACGAAAATGGAAACATTCAGACACGGTCCGTACATTTTTTTTACATAGCAACGTTCTTCACTTAAATACGTGTGTGGCCAAATGGAATCGCTGAAAACACGTTCTGGAAGCGTCATGCGCTCCCGTTTACCAAGTTTGGACATATTTATACACCAACTACACTCGTAATGATTAAATATATTCATCTTCGTTATAAATTTTTTACCAAATACCAAAATAGGTTAGATATGGTCCCTTATAAACAGTTGTAACGTAAATCGTTTAACATGTTTTTTCTAGACGAAATAAAGTCTAAATCTTCATTTGGAAATGATTTACACACTTTTAGAACCAGAACCTATAGACACAAACACAAGAGTCGTAACTATTGAATTATAATGAATACAATTAATTACCTGTGATTAATTAACAGCTATTTATCGGCCATTTCAAACGGATCGTAAATAAAAGGTAGTAAATTTCCTGACAGATGTTCAATGGCATAATTATATAGCACTTTATAGTTTACAGTTTCTTTTAAGTGACCTATACTGATTAAGAGATTTAATAAATGATTTCCTATAAATATATCCACCTTAATTTGTAATTTTTTTAATCCCGAATCTTAATTAACACATTCGGGACATACCTACTTTAATGTGAAAGTATTTTTAGCAGGACTTGAACTTGGACCGCGAATGAAATTAAGACTTGAAATCTTTAAAATTTTAAAAGACTAAAGTAAAACTAAATCTCCGTTTCAGGATTTTTTTCCAGAAACATTAAGTAATAATTAAGGATTATATATTATCTCGTTATGGACTATAAATTATCACGTTATCTCGACTTACATTAACTTTGTTAACTTGCTAACGAAATTTAATCTAAAATTACATTTTTATATTGAATGTGTGTATTATAATGTGTATATGTATTAAAATAGGAACGAAGAAATTCCTATCTACTTATGTTGTTGTTGGCCTGTCTTAAACCGAATGATTTACAATGGTTTCTTTATATTTTCGTGTAGCGCGTCAGTGATTTATAGTGATATAAATAAAGCGATTTGGTGGGAAATTATTCTCAATTTTTGATACTGTCCACGGAAAATCTTCGCTAAAAACACGAGTTATTCTATAACAACTTGGAGAAATTCACAAACGGGCACACGAGTTAACATAATTGGCATAATATAACTTGTTACTTTTACATAATTTGATTGTTTTACGATTCTGGGAAAGAAACTTTTGTTAATGTTTTGAAATGTGTAAAAATTTCTATAATTTAGATAAATCTCTTGACATAAAATCTCTAGAATTGCTTTTAAAAATCTGTAAAATC
>JAODVP010158236.1:0-18960 GCA_025400035.1 Tetradonia laticeps
TGAAAATAGAAAAATGGCTATCTCAACTCATTTTTGTTATTTTGTGGACTCATTTCCTCCAATCACCGGTTCAATTTGTTGTAATACTCCAAGTTGTTGATTTGTATCCCCCCCCCCCATTCAGAGGTTGCCACAGTTCGCTTTTTCAAATATTGTTACTTTCTTAATGCCTTTCTACGACTTTATCAACACCCCCCCCCATTCTCACGATACCTAAAAATAATTATATGTGGCGTGATTTAATGACAACAAAACAAAAGTTTTCCATATAACTTACACGTCAAAGCCTTATAAACAAATTGTATATATGTACATAAAACTGTAAATATTGGGGGGGGGGGATTGAGGGATGTAAGAACTGTTACAAGGGGGGTGATAAATATCGACAATTTGTGGGAGGACAATTAAAGTCAACAAATTAGCAGAGGGGGGTAATTAATTAATGACCTCATATAAGGGCCTACAAGAGAAACTGATGTTGGGTGGTATGGGCTTGGTAGTGCAATGACTAGGGGCGCAAACCATGCGATGCGCGACAGTCTGGGGATGCGGGAACGAACCCGCATCTGCCTATCTGGTAGAAAAGCATCCAAGGTCACCATAGAACATAAAAAATTCTAGGCCGGGGGTAGTTGCCGTACTCCCCCCCCCCCCCATGCGTACAAAAGGCCCGATCTTATGTAGTCTACGTTCCTTCAAATGAAGGCGTCATTGAACACAGACAGACAGAATGTTGAGAGGGATATATAGAGATTATATAGATTATATATATACATTTACATTACCATATCTAAAAGACCTGGTCCCACGGTCTTTTAGACATGGACAAAATGTTATCTAAAAATGTAAATATTAACAGCTTATTTAGTCTGCTTAAAGTAATATAAGCGTACCCTGCTCAAGATTAAAAACAATACAATCAGCAGCATGCTGTGTTCCTGATAATTGTAACATATAGCAAGGTTTGTTTAGCTTATTGTCAGAATGGTCGCGTTGTATTGTCTACGTTTCATGAAGTGCATTTCCGCGCAAGGTCAGTTTCAGCGAATGCAACATGATATTAATAGCATCGTATGTCCAAGTATGCTGTAATAACTGCCTCTGAAGTCGCCTACTCCAACCACTATAGGCTTGAGTACCTCCCGTACTGCATAATTAAGCGCACTCTTAGTATCGAAAAAAATTCTAATCGCCAGACTGAGGATTACATTTCTATGACAATGCCGCGCCAAGTTAACAGTTTTTAATAATGTTATAGGTCATGTGCGCGCGAAGCTGCTATTTATCACTTGTGACTACTCGCCGAGTTCTCACGACGGCTCCCCCCTTCTCACTTGACGATAACCGACTGGCAGCGAGCGGAGCGAGTGCAGACTCTGATCGCTGCTGTCGTCAGCGTCGTCAGTTTGTGACGAGCCGCGGTCTAGTCCTGGGCTGTTGCGGTAGTGGCAAGAGTTAACTACGCGATACGTACTTGCGTGTGCCCATGCAACGCTCGTGAATGTGTCTTTCGGCATTCGAAACACGGTTGCAGAGGCCCAGTGCGTGTAGGCAAAAGACAACGCATTAGTGGGACGAATGTACCATCGCCGCGCGGATTACCTAATTGCCAACACTGCTGCAGCACGCGCAAAGTGAAAAATGTCCCAAGTGACGCCGCGAAACTACTACTGAGTGCCTCAACGGAAAGTTTTGCGGCGCGCGTGCGAGCCGGTGTGGACGTGTATACTTTAGGAATACATTTGCAGCGGTGCAGGCTCGGATTAACTAAGTGCTCGTTGGTCAGCGTAAGTTTTTGCGCGATAATCTCCGGGTATTCTTGTCTGTCAATGTTGCATTCGGTCGGGCTGGCTTTCAAATGTCTTCGAAGCTAATGACGCACGCCGGGCTTTCGGGGACGTGCACATGGTTTTGAACATGGTGGATTGTCATTGGTGACGATGTGTGGGCTCCACGCGGTTTCATGCAAACACGCGCCGAGCATAACCAAAAACTTTGCATACAAGTTCAATCATTGATTGTTGTTGTTAATCATGGGCTATTATGTATGTAAATGGACACAAAACTGATTTTCTCTACGCTGTTATGGTACTTTTGTTAGTTTATTTGATGGAAACTTACGTTGTGTGGTGTTTATTATCGATGCACTTCATACTTTGATCCAAAAGGGGAGTCGGTACTACATATCTATTTTTTAAGGGGTTATAAAAAGATGTAGGTGGTTTTTATTAAACTTATTTACTGGCACAATTTTATTTCACGGACCGAAGCAAAATTGGTAAAACTCTTTTTACGACAAGGCTGCGTACAAGAATTTTATTTTCTTAAGATGAAGAATACACAATTTAGAATTTAGAAATTACCTATCCAATGATAAATGTGGAAAGTGTCGAAAAGTGATCCGCCGATAGGGTTCGAACCTGCGACCCTTAGCGTTCCGTGCTAATGCTCTTAACCTCTGAGCTACATCGGACGCGAGATGTTACTTTTCTTAAGGTTATAAGTGTAGGTGATTTTGTGTGCATATATCGGAAATTAGTTTATTTACTAATTTACTATGGTTAAACATTGCGCAGTTTTCACTCTATCAATATCCTTCACACACTGATCAATACAGAAATCGGCAGAGCTTCTAGAAATGGTTTAGGTGAAATTCCATCCTTTCTGAAGGATGTTAATTAATTTAGAGACATTAAATTGCACAGTTTTTTATGTATCAATGCACCTCACACACTGAGCAAGGGTCGGATAGTACATTTTTGGGAGGGCGATCGATTCTTCCCAATTATCATTAAAGGGGTGACGGTCAGAAAACGTTGAGAAACACTGTTGTAGGCGATATTTATAAGGCAGCATTGTTTAAAAAAACATTTTAAAAAAGTATTCTTTGTGAGGTTATAACAAGGCGATTTTTATGAAGCAACACACTTTTTGTGATTTACTGATCAAACTTTATATTGCGTGGATTTTACTTTATCAATGCACATCACACAATGACCAAAATAGATCATGGTATACTGTTTTTGCGAGGTTATAACAAGGTGTGGGTTATTTTTATAATAAGCCTGTACACTGGTACAAAAAAATTACTGACCAACGTATTCTTTTAGACATAGCGCGGTTTTTACTCTATAAATGCACTTCACACATCGATCATCGATAAGTGTGTAGGCAATTTTTTTGTGAGGGTGCATACTTTCCAAAGAAATAAAATTTTTAATTTACTGACAAAACTTTAAAGGTCCTCAAAATTAGCTCGCCAAACCGAACGCCGTAGCGAGCCATTGTATTCCATTGTATTGTAATGTAACCTGACACTCCAGCGAACAGGGGTATAGGCAAAATAAGCAAACTATACAATTTCGTCATTTTTATAATCTATTCAGGCACTACTACCCCAGCGATACTGCACGCGCGCGGAGTTTTTAGCGATCCACGGTTTTCTTGGTACAGAGGATAGGCATATGTATAGTTTGTCTAGTTTGCCTATAACACTGTTCACGAGGACGTTCGCTGGAGTGTCAGGTTACATCAGTATACAACGGCGTTCGGTATGCTGAGCATGTGCAGACTCGCCCTTAGATTGTGCACCCCATGCAATACTTCCCTATGAGGAGATAATAATAAGTTGTGGGGTTTTTACTTCCAGAAAAAAAAATTAGGCAATGCGCAATCTTTACTCTATAAATGCACTTCACATCGTGACCAAAACAGAATCACAGAAAATCACTAAAATAGTGTCACTTCTTTGTGAGGCTAAAAGATGGTCTAGGTAAATTTTTTATAAGGCTGCATACTTCTAAAAAAATCTCTAATTGACTTTAAACCTCGTCCACACTTGATACGCTCCCCGTGGCGTTGTAATGTGACATGGCAGAATTATGAATGAATTGGGCTGCGAGCTGTGGTACAGCAAACATATTGGCAAACTAGGTAAACTAGATCCTCAGCGAATAAGTTTCTGGCGATCCACGGTAGTGTCAGTACAGATGAAAGGCATGACGAGATCGTGTAGTTTGCTTAGTTTGCGTATAACTTTGTTCGCCAGCGCCAGCACCTTCGCTGGAGTGTCAGATTACATCAGTACATAATGGATCAGTTCGGCATTCGGTGAGCTAAGCATGTGTAGACGAGACTTTACATTGCACACTCCCTACTTCATCAATGCGTCTTATGTACTGACTAAAATAGAAATAGGTATAAAGCGGTGTAGTTGAATTTTATAAGGTTGCATGCTTCTATCATAGAACAATTTTTTCACCAAAACATTGTGCAGATTTCCGAAAAGATCGGATTACATCATGTAATACTATGGAAGTTCGCACAAAAGTCGGAAATTTAGACAAAAGATCAAAGTAGCCAACACGAGGGAGGGCACAAAAGTGTACGCACCCTAATATATCATTATTATGCAGATTTTTTACTTAGTTTACCTGGTATTATTGTTTAAATGTGAAGTTCGTATGTGAATGTATTAAACAAAACATAGTTTAACATCGACGTCAATTAAAAGTGTATCCGGATAACAAAAAATTTAAAATGGGGGTTCTGAATATCAAATTAAAAAAACTTCATTAAAAACTTGATTAAAGAAGAGATTGTTTCGCGTCCGTCGGCATTTCTAGAAACAAAATTAATTCAACTCTACAGAAAAAAAAGTTTTTTACGATCCCAGCACCCGAACAATGTGAAACGGATTGATTTATCACCGGCAATTATATATAGTCGAATTTGCCTTTGTAAAGTTTTGCAAAGTTGCCAGAATTAATCATTTTCCTTGACATATATTTCATGCAATTTATACCATCATCCAAAAGAAATTTATTTCACCTCGTAACATGAAGTTTTAGTATTCTAGTCAAGAGTCCATGAACTCTAATGAACCATTACACTGCGTCCACTTTTGCACGTGGGTTTTTATCACCTCTATCACTTACTACACTACTTCCTCTCTGCCACTATCAAGTGAAACTTTCCTTTCATCATTTCATTAAGCGACGTCGTCTCGAAATCAATGTGAATTTATAGAATCCAGTGGCGTAGCGTCCATGTTAGCAATGATAGAAATGTCACGTGTTACTGACACAGCGGAATCTTTAAAATCATTTTTCACACTTGATTCAAAATCAAAATAATCCTTAATATAGACTTCCCCCTTCATATTACCGACAGTACATTGGTCAAATCGCTAACATCCATGCTACGCCTATGGAATCCATATCTGGCGACTCGTATGCTTGTGCTACCTGTTGAATTCACACAATATCAGATTATTTCTGTCAGCGCCTGTTAATAATGCATTGCAAGGCATACGATTGAAAACAATAGGCTTTGTATAAACTTGTCTGCTGTCCAACTGTCATTCTCGCCCTTGTGTACACTTAAATTCGCCTCGCAGTTTATATTTATCCCCAATACCATAACATCAACATCTGATACTGCTCTTATCATTTCGTATTAATCTGACAAGCAATATCGGGGAGTGTGTGGCTACTCATTGCAAATAACTGGAGACGACATAATAACAACAAGGAATATACAGATTATTAATCATTTTGTATTGGTATATCGACTAATATCAACTAAAATCACATAATATAACATAGTTTGTATCTTTTAATGCACTACAATTACAATATCATGCATGTAGATAAAGTATGTTTGATGGGAATGTTTTTGTAATGCTTGAGAAATGGAGCAATTATTGATATTTCAGTAATGACTGTTGAATGTTCTATATAATTTGTATAATTCTAGGTTGTGTCATTATAGTCTCATGTTCTCATATGGAAATGATAATATTTATTCCTTCAAGGTATTTTTATAAATTATCTCCATAAACAATTAAACATAACTTCAAGTTGCTTCTTGATGCATCTAACTTTTGCTTATTATACTTTGTATAGTCCGTCCCTTCCATGGCATATTCAATGAATCTTTAGAATATTTAGAAAAAGTTTTCTATTCCTCAGAAATGCTGTGCGTGTTCTCCCTTACTACGTATCTTAACATACCTTTTTGAATGCTTCTTAAAACTACAGTACTTACAGCCCACCTAAGAGGGGGTGTCTTAACCTCATTCCATATGGAAGCTTGCAATAAGGCTTCTGCATTCTCCTCAGTCATGGGATGCCCTGCCCACCTTATAATACTTTCCTAAATTGCAGTCCATTATATACCCCCCCCCCACCTTATAATACTTTCCTAAATTGTAGTCCATTATATCCCCCCCCCCATCTTCCGATATTCTCACATAAATGATTTTTATATCTGTCAAAATGCTCTCTACCCTTTTTTACTTCATACTTATCAAATCCTGGATAAAGCTCTTCCGTCTTCCGTTCATCCCTTCTCAATTTTCCACTGATATCCATTTACAATCATTTTACCTGTTCTTCAAGCAATCACGGCAACTCTTCGTCCCTCCCCGGCACCTTTCTTCATACTTTGCAAAATTACTATCATCAATCAATAAATAGGTGCTGTTTCTCCTTCCGTTAATCCCCTCCAAATATTAAATTGATATTCCTCAACAATCTTTTTACCCGTCTTTAGACCGTCATATCTTCCCCCCACCCACCCACCATAGTTTTTCATCAAAATTACAATCCTTTGTAAAGTGCTGTTCAACTCCTCTGGATATTTTATTCACATGGCTCAACAAGCTTTCTCCCCCCTCTTCAAGCAATCACAGTATCTCTTCATCACTCCACTTCTCCACAGTACCTTTCTTCAAACCTTTCAATCATCTTTCAACATTACAATCATCAATAAAGAGCTGCGGTTCCCCTTCTCTTATGCTTCCATTGGGTAGTGGAGGGATATCAATGGTAATATGCCTTTACAAACGCTCTTACCTCCTCTACCAGCAATCAGGGCACCTTCCCATCACTTTTTCATGCCGCCACGGCCTCTTCCTCCTCTTCAATATTACAACCCCTAATGAAGCTCTCTTTCCCCCCTTTATAATCTTTGAACCGCTGTAAAGGCGATTATAGCGGTACGCTCTCACTTTTCAACCCTCCCCTATACTTTACTTCATACATTCCAAATTTACAATTCTTTATTAAGCGCTGTTGTTACCCTTTCCTTCATTCCATCTCAATATTTTATTTGATATCCCTCAACAAGTTTTTTAATCCTCCCAATACATTTTTCATACTTTCCAAAATTACAAACATTAATCTAATTTAAGTCTAATCAATAGCGGAACTGCTTATATCGTTCATTTCTTCCCCATATTCTATTCATATGCTTCAGAAAATCTTCTACTCTTTCTTCAAACCATCCCAGCACTCTCGTTAGTCATCTCCTCGTCCCTCCCCGGTACCTTTCTTCGTATTTTCCCCTATCAACATTTTATGCAAATCCTGCAACGAATTTTCTACCCCCTGTGTAAGCAATCACAGCACCTCGTCATCCATCGCCGCTACCTTTCTTCATAATTTCTATTTCATAGTTCCTACATACTCAAATGTCAGTTTATCCCCTCAATATTTCATTCACATCCCTTAACAAGATTTGTACCCATCTGCAGGGAATCATAGGATCATTCCCTCACTGTCCATTCCTCCCCAAAAGTTTTCTTCATACTTTTCATAATTCACAATTTTTTTCTTCTCCGCTCAAGCCCTCTTAATATTATATTAAAGCTTCTCAACAATTTGCTACTCCATTTTGAGCCATGTCATCCCTCAATATTCTTTTCATATCCCTCAACAAGATTTCTACCCGTCTTCAAGGAATGATAGGATCACTCACTATCCATCCCTCCCCAAAAGTTTTCTTCATAATT
Source organism: Tetradonia laticeps (assembly GCA_025400035.1). NCBI lineage: Eukaryota > Metazoa > Arthropoda > Insecta > Coleoptera > Staphylinidae > Tetradonia > Tetradonia laticeps. The sequence continues at coordinate 7,796 of JAODVP010158236.1, forward strand.
TTCAAAATTTACAATTTCCTCCTTCCCCCCAAGCCCTCTCAGTATTGTATTAAACGCTGTCAACAATTTCCATTTATAAATAATTTTCAGACATGTCATCCCTCCCCTCTAATAATCGCACCATCTAACAATCGTACATGCAGAATATATCAAACAGTTTCTAGTCCTTCTTCAAACGGTCATAACACGTTCTCTCACTTCCCATCCCTTCTTGGTACCTTTCTTCATATTTTTATAAAATACAGTCGTTAATACACAGTAATACAGTCGTATTAACGACTGTATTTTATAAAAATATGAGAGAAGGTGCCAAGGAGGGCTGGGAAGTGAGGGAACCTGTTGTGATCGTTTGAAGAAGGGCTAGGATCTGTTTTATATATTCTACAGGTACGATTTTTAGAGGGGGAGGGAAGACGACTTTTGGGGAGGGGTAGACAGTGTTGCTCCATCCTCAACTCTTTCCCTCTCATTATTCTAAAGAAGGTTTTCAACAAGCTGACAATTCTTGTACTACCTTCCCCTTCTTATACTTCTTCCCAGCCCCCTGTTCTATCTTCTTCTCCTCAAAATTACAAAAATCAATAATTCAGCTCTTCAAAATCATATAAAACTACAAGACTTTCAACTCGTATGATGTCTAGAGAAAAAGTTTAGCACCAGGTTCCGCTGTAAGCACATTTAAAGAATGAGGCTCCATGATAGCAGCTGGTTGCAACAGCTCTTACCTAAAAGACAGAAATTATCAGGCACTACATTCTAGTGACGTCTTTCAACAAGCGTCCCTCCCTCACTTCTCATCCTAGCATGTATAACTCCTCCCACGAATCAACCTTTCTGCCGCATTTTATATTCCCACCCTTCATTTAACTGCATATTTGACATTTGACGTGGAAATTAAATCTTTAATGTCTACTGTTTGCTCGATGACTAGTATACCACTGTTACAAAATGCTAGAAAACTTTGATTCCGGCGAGAAACAATCGGACTTTCACTGTAAAACATTCGAAATAATGCAAAACACGCCTAGTATTTCAACTAATTAACTTTGGTCTATTTTTATTTTGTTTATATTTAGCATATATTATCGGTTTTTCTTGCATATATAAATGCAAACAACTAGTATTCCGTCCTTTCTGTGTGCACCGTAAAAGTAATATGAACTGCTTTGCGTGTTTCGTATGAGGTGAGCTCACTTCTATAAGTCAACTGTTTGGATATCAAGGTATGAGTGTATAATCTGATAGATATGTAAAATATTTCATCCACATTTATCAGCAGACCTAACCTAGATTGTTTGCCTAAAGCGGCTATATTTGTGTGCTATTATGAAATGCGGCCTTGTCGAATTTATCTACCACGCCGTGGCTCGCTGACACTTTGAAGCGCGAAGTATTCATTAATCATTCCAACGAGATCAGCGCACGACACGTGGTGAAGCATTCTTTTACCATTCGCCAGATTCGGTGAGTCTTTGTGTCCGAATACATTGTTTCATAGGCGCGTTTTGTTGTCGTTCCGTATCAGCACCGGAATTTTCCATTGCTGATTGCGGCATGCTCGTCGATTTATCAGCGGTTGCTGTACTTGTGGAGTGTCGACGCACGTCACTTATTTTTGCTGTGGGAGACGTGCAAACCGCGCACCGACCGGAAATTGCGGGAAATTAATTTTATCGTCTGGAGTTTTATATCGTTTTCTTTGAATTCCATTTATATTGTTTATGGGAAGTAATTGATTGGAAATTAGTACCGATAACGACTAGTACTGTATATACGTAAGCATGGCTAGGACACTTCAAGGTCACCACTTCTAAGAATCGCGGTTTTCAAGAGGTTTTGCTTTTTCATAGAAGCAGACCTATTGAGATCATGTAGAGCTTTTTGGAAGTGTCCCAAAAAGTATTCGAACTGCGCATGCGCTAGGGGTAAACATACCAGTTGTTAGTATGTCGGGATAAATGAAGTCGTAGATTTACAAGAGTCACCAATGACGTCCACAACCCTCTCACGCGCCGCCTGCCCAAAAATCCAAACTATTGTGTACTGATGAATGTATCCATTTCTCATTATTCAGGCGCCATGTCCGCTAGTTTTCGGCCAAGAGTGTGGTGAGCGAATGCAAACGGGCGAGTTCCACCGGCAGATACAGAGCTGTGTCCAGCGGCCAACACGGCTCCGCCGCAAGAGCTGAACAATAACGAGTGGGCCCACTCGGCCGGAAAGCGCCAGAGCCGCGGCGACGGCGCCCGTCGCTCAAAGGTGAGACGGCGGTGCGTGGAAGAGCGTGGGTACGGCCTGCGAGGGCGCGTCTCCAGGGTGGCTGTGAGCCTCAAGCAGTGGTGGCGCGATGCAGGGCTTTGCCCACGGCTAGCCGCCGGCGGCGTCGACGCGGGCTGCGCGTGGGCGAGGCGTGGGGGGTCCAGGGTTGGACGGCAGCGCCTCATGGGACAGTCCCTCAGCATGTGTAAGCTACACCAATGTCGACACAAGAAAAGTAAGCTGCCAAGAAGCGGGCGAAACGACGCATTATCGATCTACATGTCGGCCGACATTCCGGCGCGAGTTAATTGCGAGATCGCTATCTAATAATAGCGCGCTTTTTTATTACATTGCCCGCTAACGAATGCACTCCTGCGCCCTTAAATAGCGTACGTGGAGGCGCGGCTATTTATACCGCACGCTTGGATGATACGGACGTGCGCGGTCTATGTGGTTCGGAATGTTTCTGTTCTGAAAATAGGTCTCTCATGCATGTGCGGCCGGCTCTTCCAAAATTCGTTTGTGCGGTCGAAGGCGTTGGGCGAGGAGTCATATGTACCTGCGCATCGCAATACCACGCTCACTTTGGAGCGCTGAACCGCCACTCCCCTTCCACCGATGGCTTCCTTTTCCGTATTTTATTGAATGCCTCCCCGCCAATTTTCCTCCCTTCCCACTATCTGTACCTCGTTTTTATTGAGACCCCTCAACGGGCGGCTGTTCCAAAATTACTTTTGAAGACAAACTGGACGAGGAGACATATCTATTAGTTTGGAATGCCCCACTGCCTTATTTTATGGAAGCCTCTTACTAAGCTTCCTATTTTTTCCTGCTTTTTGTCATCATTCCAAGTCCATAACTAGGGTAGGGTGAAGTAGGACTGGGCCTTACTAAGCTTCCTATTTTTTCATCATCCCAGGTCTATAGGCAGGGTAAATCTTGATCTATCTGGGCCTACTTTAAATTATCTATGCCCAATTGTCCCACTTTCCTCCCTCAGAACTTCCCCATACTTGGTATTTTATTGAAATTCCACAACAAAAGGCTCTTTCGAAATTAGTCTCAAAGACAATGGACGAGGAGTAATATATATTTTTTGGATATTCTATTGAAGCCTCTTAATAAGCCTCCTGCTCTTTCTTGCCGTTCATCATCTTCCCAGGTCCGTAGCCAGGACAAGGCGAAGTAGAGCTAAATCATTTAAGCCCTACTTGGAAGTAAAATTCATAGATTATTCGCCTTCCCTGCAAAATTAATTGCCTTGCTTTATAAATTTTAAGCTCTACTTGCAGGTCAGTTCTGACCAAGGAGCTGAGCTGCATCATCTTCGAAATTATAATTCTTAATACAAATTTTCCGCCCTACTTTCCACTTCATATTCTATTAATATCTTTTAAAAAGCTTTCTAGTTCCTTTTCAGGGATTCACTGCATTTCTTCCTCACTTCATCCCCCCCCGATGTCACTTTGAAAGGTTGCGTCTCTGTTCCCACTTCCTCAAACGGAAAGTACAACACTCTTCCATTGCTCCCCATGCCATCCTGCTAACTTACCTACTAACTTGTTGTTCTCATTGGCGCATTGGTTAGGAGAGCCGAACATCTGGTGCGCGCCTACATAAAGATGTAGGATCAAATTCTACCTGCACCTGCCTATCTGGTGTTGGACGATGCGTCCTCTCTCATTGAATTGTAAAATTCTTGACCGGGGGTGGTCGCAGTACTCCTACAAGGGAGTGCTGTAGACAGTTGTCGGGCCTCTCATACGATAGATAGAGAGATATTAATTAAGTTTCGTCCTCTTCCTTAGAAATAACGTAGCACTCCCTTCCTCAAACATCCTCCACATTCTATTAAACCTTCTCCTCTCTTTTCCTATAAGCATTCTACTTCTTCCACGAATACCCTGAACCTTGCGCTGACTTGACTACCCATTCTTCTCTGTCATCCTTTTCTTCACTCACTGTATAAGCGTAACCCTCCTCCCCTGCTCCCGAGCCCATATTCCAGCCCTATCTCGTACCCTATACTGCTCCCTTTTCTATATCCTCTTCCAATGAGCTTTCTGCCCCCTCCTTAGCTAGGCATAGTATACCCTAACCTAACCTTCCCATCCATCTTCTTCCTCCAGTGTTCCCTTCTATATTATATTGAATCTACTACAACCTTTCTAGTTCATCTTCATTTTCTCCCCATTTTAATGCTGAATACAACTCCCCCTCCTCCAGAAGTCTCGTATTATGACATTTCATTGAAGCCTCCCAAGGGGGGCCTTGTCCAAAATTGCTTTTGAACAGGCTGGACGAAAAGCCATATCTAATTTAGCAAACTCTCTAGTCCATCTTCAGTTATCCTTCATTGACACCTTACCATTTATCTTCTTCTAAATTAGAGGTCTTAACACAGCTCTACCTCTTCCAGTACTCCGATATCATATTTTATTGAAGCCTCACATCAAAATTTTTACTTCCTGTACACAGGTACAGAATCGCAGGCTTTCCGCATACTATACTGTTTACCTTCTTCAAATTATATTTCCTGATACTCCCCTTTCAATAGTCTATTAAAGCTTCTCAAAGGTCGTCCAAAATTTAAAATGAGTTGGCCGAAAATCTAATTTTAGCATCATAAAACTCCTCCCCACTCACTACCTTCCTCCTTTCTTCACGCTCTTTAGAAGTATAATTCAAACTGTAGCCCTGCCCCAGTCACAAGTCCCTCCTCCATTTTCTATTAAAATCCTCCAATGAGCGGTTATTGAAAAATTTGATGATGTGTCGGATTGAAGGCGTTTGTTTAGAGCCTATAATATGCTCTCTTTTCTATTTCTCCCCAGGCTTGCACTTGCGTAACACCGAGGAGTCTCGGATGCCTGTGGAAGGACCTGGTCCCGAACCTGGTTTACATCGACTTCATAGGAACTGCTATGACCCCGAGTATGCGCGTATGGAATCATGGCTGGATGAGCATCCGGATTTTGTACAAGATTACTTTCTGAGGTATTTGTTCAAGCCTTGGAATAGCACTGATAATACCTCCCTTGATTCTGTCTAGGAAGGCCACCCGACAAGTGGTGGATGCATGGCTGGTTTCGCATGCTACCCCCACGTCCACCAGCGCAGAACTCGCGTCCCCCACGCACACCTCCCGCGCCGGCTCCGGCGCGACCACGCCAGTCCGGAAAATCTCAGCGCACGAATTCGAACGCGGTGGGTTGCTGAAGCCGATGGTGAGTACAGTCGATGGGCAGACCACGTTTCTCACGGGAACCGACGGCAATGCAATCGTGGGCAGTGGACACTCGCCGACCCCAGGGCGGCGACAACGCCGCTCGCGGAATGAGCTGCGGCAACTTGACGAGAAAGAGCTCATTTTCGAACTGGTTAAAGACATCTGCAACGAGCTGGAGGTGCGATCCCTCTGCCACAAGATTCTGCAGAATGTGTCGATGCTGCTGCACGCCGATCGCGGGTCGCTCTTCCTCGTACAAGGCGATAAGGGGTGTCCGCGGAATGGGCCCAGTGGTCGAGCGCTGGTGTCGAAACTCTTCGACGTCTGCTCCAAAAGCACACTTATGGAGATGGAGAAGAAGGACGAGATCCGCATCCCGTGGGGCACAGGCATCGTGGGCTACGTGGCTGACAGCGGCGAACCGGTCAACATTCCCGATGCTTACCAGGACGCGCGGTTCAACCATGACATTGACGTCCTTACTGGTTACAAGACACGGACGTTGCTCTGTATGCCTATCAAGGACACGAATGGTGATGTCATCGGCGTAGCGCAGGTAAGGCTCAATCTAAATGAGTGCCGGCTGAGTTTCATGGGTGTTTGATACCTTACCTGCAGGTGATTAACAAACTGGGCGACACGCCGTTCACTGAACAGGACGAGAAAATCTTCTCTAGTTACCTACAGTTCTGCGGGATCGGGCTACGCAACGCGCATCTCTACGAGAAGTCGCAGTTGGAGGTGAAGCGCAATCAGGTGCTGCTGGACCTGGCGCGCATGATCTTCGAGGAGCAGAGCACCATCGAGCACGTAGTTTTTAGGATTTTGACGCATACGCAGAGTTTGATTCAATGCCAAAGAGTGCAGGTGTTGCTGATGCACCAGGCGTCCAGAGGAAGCTTCTCCCGAGTGTTTGATTTTGAAGCTGCGGATCTAAATGGGGAGGAGGGAGAGACGCGTACTAGTCCACATGAGAGTCGTTTCCCTATTAATGTGGGGATTACAGGTTATGTGTCCACAACCGGCGAGGTATGTTAATTATTCCGTATTTCAGGGGTTACACTACTGCGACAAATGCAGTGATTTAACACCTGATGCGCGAAGGGTCGATTACATGTTTTTTTTTTCTTTTCTAACACAATTAGTATCTCTTTTAAGGTATATAAGTGAATCACGAGTTCGATTTCAAGTCTTAAAGTGTTATACGGAATCTCCATATTGAAATTTTTTTTAAATTGGGTGCTTCTGAAACGCTATTAAATCAAGAATTATGTTATAAGCGGGTTTATTTTATTAGGTAATTTCAGCCCATTTCGAATAAATGTATAAATTACGTTATATCCGAGTTGATTTTAAGTTTAGAACTGTCTTAAATGGAGTTTGATAATTGGAAGGCAAAAAAATCTTGCAAAAGATCTGCAGTTTGAAAAATGTCGTTAAACCGGTATTTCTGATATAAACGGGTTTCTTTAATTTCATAATTTCAGTTTATTTCCTATATTTTAATATTGCAAAAACTAAAAAATTAGCTGCTTCTGAAAATATGACGTTAAATCAGGGATTATGTTATAAGCGGGTTAATTAAATTAGATAATTTTTGGTCATTTCCAATAAATTTACAGATTACGTTATATTCGTATTGATTTTACGTTTAGAACGTAAATAGACTTTCATAAGTGAAAAACTTTCAGTGTGCTAAACGTAGAATTATTATTACTGTGATTTTAATATCAATGATAAAACTGTGTTAAACGGAGTTTTATTATTACTATTATTATTATTATTACTTATAAAATTAAGAAATAAGGTGTTTCAGAAAATATAACGTAAAATTACAGTTTACATTATAAACGCGTCGATTTTATTTAGTAATTTCTGTTCATTTCCAATAAATTTACATTTTAATTTATATTCGGGTTGATTTCAAGTTTAGAACTGTCGTAACTAAAGTTTAATAACATGTAGTTCCTTGTTACCAATGTAGGATTCTGATGTGTTGTGACATACTGAACTATAATATGCAATTACATTTTATTTCTATCATGAATACTTAAAAAATGAAATTATGTGATTTAATGGGACCGGTTGTGTTAACCATAAGATTTCATAGGTTACACTCTCTCACACTTATGCTCGCTATTTTATTTTCTAGGTATTACAATATAACTAGCAAATCGTTCAAACGTGTATACACGACCAATTGCATACTAAAAGTATACAGACATGTAAATGTCTACCATTTTAACATATTTTCTGTGCGTACATGTATTTTGCAATGTATGACAGGTCCGTCTATCAGTAAATAAATAATTGTTCTGGTTCGTGGAAACGGTGGGCGATAAAGTGAATCTGACTTCAGATTCCGATTCACGAGTCCACACATTTTTATCCAGGAACTACAATAGAAATTGTTGTGTAGTGATATATCACACATCTGCACATCAGTGAAAACTTAATTGTTCTGGTTCCCGGGAAGGATGCATGATGCAGTACATCTGCCTTTAGATTCCTATTCCGGGAACCGAAACTCACGAAATACCAAATTTTCATCCAGGAAGCAGAAATAAAAAAGATGAACTTGTGATGTAGTGCAACTAAAAAGAAAACACTTAAAAGAGCTGAATTTTAAAAACGACAAAGTCGTGCAATTGTACAAAGAACCTTATATCACGCTTTGATTTGAAGTTTAGTTTGAGTATTGAAAACGAAAGTCTAATATGACGTTAAAATGGGGTTTACATTGGAAACAGGTGGATTTTAATCATAATTTCAATTCATTTCCTATAAATTGATATATTATATAATTGATTATCTTGTTAACTGTTTTAATTTCATTTCGTAATTTTGGTTTTGGTCCAAAAATCGATATTACGTTATAAGCGAGTTTTATTACAAGCTTCGAACTGTGTTAAACGGAGTTCTAGTAGTCGAAATGCCTCGAAAATCATTTGCTTTAGAAAATATGACGTTAAATTTGAGATTATGTTGTGAACGAGCTGATTTTATTTTATAATTTCAGTTTATTACCTAAAAATCAATATTACATTCTATGGGGGTTGATATCAAGCCTAGACTAAGTTAAACTTTTAGTTTTTTTAGTTTTAGTAGTGAACATAGCTTCAAAATGATTTCCTTTTGAAAAGATGATGTTATATTAGTGATTATATTATAAACAGGTTGATTAAATATCACAATTTTAGTTTGTGACCTTAGAAATGTCAGTACATTATAAATCGTTTTGATTTCACGTCAAGAACTATGTTAAAAGGAGTTTTAATAGTGAAAAAATATCGTAAATGATTCGCTTTTAAAAATTTGACGTTAAATTTGAAATTGTTGTAAATGAGATGATTTTATTCCGTAATTTCAATTTATCACCTACAAAAATAGTGATATGCGTAAAATTACGTTATATGTGGGATTGATTTGAAGCCAGAACTACGTTAAACGAAGTTTTTTAGTAAAAACAGCGCCAACATTATTTGTGAGAAGCAGTATGACGTTAAATAGAGAATTCTATAGTAAATTTAACCAAATTTATTTGGTAATTTTTACGAAACTAACATTGTGTTATATACGGGTTTGGGTACGACATCATTTACATTTTTTGATATCAGATTAGTTAAGGAAAACACAATGAATATAAAAAAACGAATGAAATCGATTAAAACTCACAATCAGCGAAAATTTTTTATTGAAACAACTCGAAAACACAGAATATCATAATTTTAGAGGTGACACCACTGGAACAATTACAGTGCTTTAATAACCCCAACCTATTTACCCTTATCACGTAATAAAATTCTTTTCATTATTTCACAAGACCGTTTCGATCGCCTGCGCTGCGGAAGACTCCAGATTCGATCCCAGCGTAGATGAAGACACCAACTTCAAACACAAGACAATCCTGTGCATGGCGATCAAAAACTCTTCCGGACAAATCATCGGCGTCATCCAGTTGGTGAACAAGTTTGACGATTTGCCGTTCACAAAGAACGATGAGAATTTCGTGGAGGCGTTCGCGATTTTCTGCGGCATGGGCATCCACAACACGCACATGTACGAGCGTGCAGTGGTGGCAATTGCAAAGCAGAGTGTGACCTTGGAGGTGCTGTCCTACCACGCCACCGCCAGCCTGGAGGATGCGCAGCGCTTGCGCAAGCTGCGCGTGGCATCCGCGGCTCACCTGCGGCTGCACGACTTCTCCTTCGACGACATTCACATGGAAGACGACCAGACCATCGGCGCATGCGTGCGTATGTTCCTAGACCTGGACCTAGTCGAGCGGTTTCACATGGATTACGAGGTGCTATGCCGCTGGTTGCTGTCGGTGAAGAAGAACTACCGCAACGTGACCTACCACAATTGGAGACATGCCTTCAACGTGGCGCAGATGATGTTCGCCATTCTCACCGCCACGCAATGGTGGAAGATCTTCGGCGAAGTGGAATGTCTCGCACTCATCATCGGGTGTTTGTGCCACGATTTGGACCATCGGGGTACAAATAACTCGTTTCAAATTAAGTGCGCATCATGGCCGCCAGGGGGCTAGTAAGTTGTTAATTGCAAATGGCGTCGTTTTGCAGGGCATCGTCTCCACTGGCACAGTTGTATTCCACCTCCACGATGGAGCATCATCACTTTGACCAGTGTGTCATGATTCTCAACTCGCCCGGAAACCAACTTCTTGCCAACGTCTCACCTGATGAATACGCACGGGTGATTCGTCTAGTCGAGGAAGCCATTTTGTCGACGGATCTGGCTGTTTACTTCAGGTAGGACGTGTTTTTTTATGGGTAGAGGTAATTGGATTTTTATGGGGGTGTGAATTGCAGGAACCGCGGGGCATTTTTCAGCATTATCGCTCAGGGACCAAATTTCGAGTTGAGCGATCAGCGGGAACTACTGCGCGCTATGTTAATGACGGTGTGTGATCTGGCGGCTATAACTAAACCATGGGATGTGGAGAAACGGGTGGCGGAGCTGGTGTCTTCCGAGTTCTTTGAGCAAGGCGATATGGAACGTGAAGAGTTCAACATAACTCCAATTGTAAATATTTGCTTTATATAAATCTTGATTTATTCACATGTTTCTGACTATAAGACATTATGTTTGCAGGACTTAATGAACAGGGAAAAAGAGGACCAATTACCTTTAATGCAAATCGGTTTCATAGACTCGATATGCTCACCAATTTATGAGGTAGGTGAGGCTAAGGTTTCTAGAATTTTTTTTTATAATTTTATTTTTACTGCTTCTTGACAATATCACAAGTTGATACCATTGATGCCTACCTAGTTAAAACATAGCCGGTCGGTTCATTTTATTTCAGTAAAACTTCTTAAAAATGATATTATTTTCTCCAATATTAATTAAATTCACATTATCAATGATGGTCAGACTCAAAGTCGTACCAATTAGACCATCACAGATAAACAATTGCGAATATAAATACATAAATACATATTTGGCAATATTTGCTTATCGAAAATTTACGTTTTATATATTTCTCTCATATTTAATATATTTAAGCCATTTTATGGGGCTATTATTGTGGGTACTTTTGTAAAACTTCGGTCTAATAACGTTTTCGCAAGTATACTGCCTATGCTTATACAGTGGAACCTGTCATAAGCGCACCCTGGTATAAGGGGAAAACTGTGTGCAGCGTAATAAT
>JAODVP010158347.1:2344-15210 GCA_025400035.1 Tetradonia laticeps
CACGGTCTAGGTACCATCCTTAATTAATTTATATCACAAATTAATTAATTCCCTGCAGACAGTCTTCCAAGCAGCTCAGACTTACCTAAGTATAGATATTATGCAATAAAGTATTTGGTTAATTCAAACGGGTATTTGCCTATTAAGCCGACTGTTGAAATTAAAATTAATTAGTGAACTATAAGTACGCACTGCGCATACAGGCAAGAATGTTATTCATAGCAAAATGTACTTGGATAACATCATGTGTGAATTTTAATGTTCACAGATTTGCGCTGCAAATATGAATATGTGCACGTTTGCTCTGTTGGGACAGTCTCGAGGCTTCAGCATGAAAATGGAAATTGGAGCTCTTCGAGCCATGATAAATGTGCATGATCTATTTGATATTCCTGTTTAGTAGTGTGGAGTTGAATGAATGCTGAAGCGTGGGAGTGTGGCATCACTTTAAAACCAATACGATTCCGATGCTCTATCTCTATGTATGTTTTGCGAGGAATTACGTCGATACGAGTGAATGTATGAGTATAACAGATCGGGTCGTGTTCACCACTCTGATGAATTGTAATTGTAATTGCAAACAAGTTGAAATAAACTCAATTAAAGCTCTCGCAAATCGAAATTCTTTGCGTCGAGTGATGCGTTGCACCAATGGTGCAAATGGGAATATGGAAATAAATTTGTTGAAGCAAAACAAACGAAAATTAAACACGAAGCGCGCCATGTGTGCGACGTACGCCGAAAGCAGAGGAAGAAATGAAGATGAGCGATAAAAAGAAAGAAGAATGCATTCGCAATGAATAATGTGTTGTTTTAATGAAATGTTATAGGTTTATATTTTATTGCTTATTCATTCGGGTCGGAAGACTCGTCACTGGTTGTTCGCCATGCAGGCGAGCCGCAGGTCGCGACAGCCGCCGCGCTGTTCTTTATTTAATCGCAACACTTTGTAGCGCTGCAGAAATGTTTTATATTGAGGTCCGCGCGGACGCCTTGGAAGAAGCGGCGGAGGCAGCGAGCAAATAGTCATATATTAAGAGCAGCTGGCTGGCGCACACACGCGGGATCCTGGCTGGAATTCGCAAGGACGACTGGTCGCCCCGGCGAGCGCGCGTCCCGAAGAAGAATGGAAGCGTGCCTACACAGCGCGCCGCCGACTACATAAACACACAATTCGTCTGTCCGCAGTTGTAGTATTTACTCAGTCGCGAGTAATTCGAGATACGACACGATCCACCGTGCGGATCTCTGGCTCGTGGAATGGGAACAATGTGAACGAGTTATTATCCTGCAATTTAAAACAATAGTGGAATTAAATTAATTTTATCCATTTACATCTTGATGTATCTGGATGCAGCTACAGCAAGGAAACAGGAAAGAGACGTTTAGGACTAGAACGGAAGATTAAGACATTCAACAATCGGCGTTCAACATATCATCTTCATCAGATGAAATGATCACCGGCGCAGGGTACAGGGTACAGTTTTATGTAAATCGCCAGGTTTATGTCTTCTTCGCACGCGTTCTCAATGGCTCTCCCTGTGTATCAGGAAGAACTAAAGGCTATCTTAAATTATGATTGTTCTTAACTTGCTTTTAGTTACTTAAAAAACTCTTCACTGCAAAGGCGATTGTCGTATCAAAGCTTATAGACTACGGAGCGGTAACAAACCGTTAAAAGGCACGCACTGGATTTTTTATGATTGCGTTAATTTTTACCGTCATCACGGCGTAAACTTGTCTCTTTCAAGTAAACGCGTCCCATGAGACATGCGGACGCACGAGGACGAGATCATCATCAGCGGCCACTCCTGCTCAGCCGTGGCAATCACACCGCCGAGCAGGCGGATGAAGACATAAAGAAGTATGCGAGTTGAAAGACTTGACATTTCTTTGAATTAACGCGGCTTTCCTCGGATTAAGGTCTACCGAGTCGTAATATGTACCGTAATATGAGTTTTAGCATTTCTACACAGTAAACACTAACATTTTTTCACTAAATTAAGATATGCAAATCACTCTTTTATTTCTTACATTTCTAATTAAAGCTTTCTATTCGCATTTAAACAAAAAGAGTATTTACCACAAGTTTGTGAGATGCCTCGCAGATAAATAAGAAGTCATAATAAGCAGGAAATTAAACTAGTTCTTAATCGTTATCGCCTCTGTTTCACATTTGCTGCGTGCGCATCACTAATTCCAACCGCACCTTTATTAAACATGCTATTAATATCTGACTTTATGTATTTTATTTATCTCCGTATATAACAAGGATATCACAGTTAAAAATCTTCATTTAAATGAGTATCATTAATTCTTTAATTTATCTGTTGTAAAATCACCATCCACAAAAAAGTTTAGGATTATTGAATTCAATGCATTGAAGAAGTAATTAAATTTAATTAAAATTAATCCATGTGTAGGTGATTGTAGCCATGGAACAGATTTGTATTAATAAACATAAGCAGGTACATTGATCGCGAGAATTTAGAAAACACAGTGTAAATAATTGTATCTAATTATTGAAGCATGCATGCCTTAACCGATCAGTTACGTTGTTTGACTTGGGTATTATTTCTATGCGGTTCTGAGAGTTACTGCATGCTCTCATTATCTGATTTACGTGGAAATTAGTTGTACATCTACGTGGAAGAAATGAAGGTTAGAGGAACTGAACGTTGTTTTTTGGGTAGCTATAAATTCGATTTGTTGCTTCGTTAGTCAAACCATTCAATTTGTGGTAATTTTACTGTGTTACGGGATTTTCAGTTTTTATAACTTTGCGATTATAATATAAGGGATAGGGTATTGTTTTTGTATTATAAAAAACTACAATTTATTACCTTCCCAATTGACTACCGAAAGATTCAATGCAAAACCATTTTTCATTAATTTATTCTGTAAAAACCAGCTGAGGTTCGGGCTGCGGTCTTTTTATAAAAATCCTACATAAGTTCAACTTTCGGAATTAAATTTTTTATTCTGCGCAGATTAATTGAGCCCAGTTTGTCTCAGCGTGTAATTGATACAAAGCATATGGCGACTGGTCCACGTTCCCTCATTTTACTCTATCTAAAATTTTATTCTCTACGAAGGGAATTTCCTAAGAAATATTATATACCATAATATTGACCAAGTTATAATTTCAATATGTATAAATATAATAAATCATGGAATTAATTAATATTATTTACTGTAATTAATCTGCTTTGAAATATCATTGTAAGAGTTTGCTTGCTATGTTCTAGCTAATTAAACATGGCAATTTTCAAAAGCATGCACAACATGCATTAATTTCACTCTACTTGACATATTTTTGATGTGTAATGTAATGCAGTGATTTCAGCATGAGATCCATGTACCTAAATTGCAAATGCAATTATAATGACTAAATAATACGCAGAGTTTATTCATGTAACGAGTAGGATTAATTAGCAAACACCAACACATCTTCTTCATTAAAAATATGTAGGCTTCTACATAACATACCTGCACGTAGATAACATTATATTCGCATTTTGGGAATATGTAATACTATCTGTAATTACTAATCAGTACGTAATTAAACCACAAGGTATTCTTTAGTTTTACATGTACATTTAAACTTAATAAATTTTCTGCATAATACTATATGTAGATGTAAGAAAATAATACGAGAATGTCGCTTGCAATTATAATTATGCTATGTTACTCGCTGTACAGTTCATAATACACTTTTACCCACGCAATTAAAAGGCAGAATGTATTCTGAGGCGTTTGCAAAAACTGTCGGAAATTTCGCAGTTGTTATTTACACTCTTCGCACAAGCCAGCTTTGGCGACGCCGGCGTCGTCACCGTCAGTGATGAGTCTGGCGAAGAGTGTCAACCCGCATTAGTGTTCAGCTCACTGTTGCTGAGTCGAGCAGAGTTGACATACCTACGCGTTGAATATGAAGTTGCATTTTACACCCGAGAATAAAAGCGGACTATGCGCTCAAACTGCGAAATAAAGGTGCAAAAGCAAATAATGGCGTAGAAAATATACGTGGTCATTATAGAAGGAAATAAACGGTTCAAAAGCGAGTTTAGTGAGCATAATTGTAATCAACATTATCTTAAATTACGTTTTTAATTGTGTACAGTATACGCTGTTAATTACAAATTATATGTTTATACATACTAATGAAGAATTTACGAAATTAAACTTTCTTTAGTATGTCATATACCACACATCTCATTAAAGTGATGTCACTGCAGTGAGTCTCATCTCCTGAAATTCGTTGCATGCGCCTTGAACACAAGTACGAACAAGCTAACGTTTTCGAAACCAGTGAGCATGACATGACAGTTCTTTTTGCGCGCTCGTACCATTTATCTCAATCAAGCTCCGGAGTCGCGTTCACGTATCGCATTCATTCCAATGCCCTGCTCCCTCATGCCGCAGGAGTCTTTCGACGAGTCGGAACTGCCGGCCGCAGGACGCGTCCGTGGTACCAGCAGGTGACCGACTAATGATCCCACCGAAAATCCTATGATCTATTACCATCCTCTCGGCGGGCACGTCTCCTTTGCTATCCACGAGACGCGACCGCACATAAAACACTCGTAAAATTGAAATTAATACATTTCGATTCGGATAGAGTTGTCTAAAGACGATTTATATAAAATGCTAGTATTGCATCAACAACTCAGCATTAACAGGACTTTACAGTTGTGTGATTAAAATTAAGCGGATTCGCTTTTAGTGACACTCGCGGTGAAAGATGCCGTAGCTTCAATTAATAAGCGTTCGATCAATATGCAAATGATTGAGTCTTAAGCAAGGAGGGACTGGATTATTATAACATTGATTATTTAATGGGTTCGTTTTAAATTAATGCGTTTTGTAATAATTTGATACATCTGGATTAATAACCGTCACATCACTTACAATTAGGTTTATGTTTTCTAATAAATTAATATGTAACTAAATTAGAGCACTTCTTACATGTGTAACTTATATGTTGTCATTTAATGAAATTGGTTTTTTATATTGTCAGTGGATGGACGGGAATAGACAGTTAGTTTTTTCTTGTGTGTTACTATATTTAATGTACAGAATAGCAGCTATAATTTACGATATATCGTTTGCTTATATGACGTCGTAAAACAAGGGATCCTAGTGGACATTTTGTTACATATATACATAATAGTAAAACAATTCATAAAGAATTTTTGTTTTGTTTGCTTTTATTTTATCAGAGCAGTAAATGTTCAAGGGTATGGTCTGGAATTATAAACATTAAATACAAAAACAAATTTTTGTTGATCCGTGTAATTCTGTAAAATGAAGTTATCATCATTAAAAACCATGGAAGAATGTCACCGGTTGGATCTATTAGCCGGTTGTAATCAGACATTTCAAAAGAATTTTAATGGTACCTATTAAATTTAAGACAAATATAATTAATTACAACGTTTTAAATTCCACCAGAAGCTACTTAATAATGATCTAATGACAATCTAACGGTGTTTTCGTTGTAAAGTTTGATCTTCTTAGAAATCCAATTGGATGGTACAAGTCAGGTCAAGGCCGTAGATTTACAAGCTCTATATCCCTGTAATGTTGACGCCTGATTTGGTCAATAATTAAGCCAGAGTCAACAAATGACTTTTAAATTCTTTCAAATGAAGTCACAACTCTCCAGTCGCAAGAAGCGCGTTGTGGTTGAGGAGTCCCGCCGAAGCGTGGTGAATGTTTTAATTGGTAATTGGTAATTGCTAGGGTCCGCACGTCGCGCTCACTGTGACAAAAAAGGGCTGGTTTCCAGGAAGTTTGTTGGTCGCGGACAATACGTCCAATTTGTGGCGCGTCGGAAGCGTGTCCGCAGGGTCGAAGTGTAACGACTTCATAATCGTCCCGCTTTTTATTTGCTCGGCCACAATTTGTGATGCAATTGAGAGCCAAGGCGCATTCCCAAATTGGGTGGAATCGGGTGGGAATGTCGTGTTTTTCCAACCAGCAGCAGACGCGCACGCGGTCCTGGTCGACATTTCAGCAAAGCTATGCGCGGACGACTTAATTTAGACCCTTGGAGACACTGTCGCAGTGTTGATGTCGTGCTATGCAAGTCGAGCAGTGTTTAATTTAAAACGTATATATCAAATTAAAGCGGGGAATTGTCCAACGCCGCGTTCGGGGAATTGGACGAAACGGAGTAATTTTTATGTCTCAATTACTCCACGACGGAATGATAAATTTAAAAAGCCACAGATTGTTTAAATGCCCAGGAATGGTTTCAGCACCATTAGCTGCGATGAAGTTGTAATGCAATCATTAAACAGCTATAAATCTACGATTGGGAATATTTACATCTCTTCTTTAAATGACTTCTTAGCGTGACTCAACTCTCCATCACATAAAGCTACGTTTGGCGTAAAATACCAACGCGGCACACCAAAATAGGTGTTTAAAGATTAAAGATATCTGACAGGGGACTATCGATAGGCCGTTATAGTAGATGTTATTTAGAGCTTCAATCCGCTGCGATCGCATCAACTGCGAACGTGATGCATGCGTGAAGAAGCTATGACTAAAAGTTCAAAAACGAAAGCCTCTAGTCTATTACTAGCTATAGATATCAGCGCCCGAAGTAAGGCAATGTTATGTATCGCTTCAAACAACATGCATACATTGAGAAAATCAATCTGCGCCTTTATTGCTTCATTATAGGTAATAAAAAACACGCGTGTGTTAAATAAACTATCTCCGTCAACCACCAAGTGTCAGGTAACCAAGACCTGTAGTCAATTAAACGAACTCTTTTAAATTCCCGTGAAAACAGTTTTTAATGAGGTATTAAATGAATTGCACGTAATTTGCATACTTAAGTGTGACATTCGGAGGAAGTTATAATGGCGTTGGGAAATAAGCAATTAAGTCTTTTCTTTATTCTAATGTATTATGGTCTATTTACGTAACACTCGAGGCTTCAATCAACTGTATATACCGTAATTGAAGTGACAAGTAAACAACAATCTCATTTTGTTTCTATATAATTGTCTGTTTACAAAAAGACTATTTTTCGACCATCATGATCAAATGAATTTGGAACGCGTAAACCTGCATCACCTACAATATTCTAGTAACCAGTCCTTTCGGTTAACCTTCAGCATTAAATACCACATGGTTCTAAGATGAAAATCTTGTCACCTAAGTGGCTGTGGGAACACGGTGGGAATGTTAACACATGTGCTCCTGTCGCACGTTTGCGTACAAGAGGTCGGAATAAAGGGTCGAGCCGCTTTCCGTTCGATTCTGGAATGTGCACTTGAACCCCTGCGCTCTTTTTGCCTCCGAAGCTCCAGCCAGGAACAGCGGACGTGGCAAGTATCCAGAATCAACCTGCAACCATTCTGTAGTAATCCCCAAGTCGCCGAATCGAACAAGACGCTAAAATACTCAACTTTCAAGCCTCCGAATTAACTTAAGTATATCATAATTAATGATGCAGCTAGATACACTCCTAACTATGCTGGTTGATGATATACTTTTTCAATTAATCATCGCTTCCGTTAGTCCCAGAATCACGACTTCAGCCACTGCAGTTACTGTTACTCTTTATGCTTTGATTTTCCGACGCATTCTTCAATTCTTCGACACGGTAACAATACGTGAGAAATAATCGAACAACATTGATGTAATCTACCAGTACCTTTTTTCTCAACTCTGAGCTCTTTTCACATGAAGCTTGTATAAAATCAGCGTGGATAATTCGGTCTACTTGAAGTCTTGGTATTTCATCATGTTGAGAATTCCAGTTGAGTAATTGTGTTTTACTTTTTATCGATGTTTTCTGGACTTGCAATTATCAATAGGTACATATCATGATTTGTAAAAACTCTGGTCTAGAATCATTTTTATTAAATGAACATAAGATCTGCAAAGTTGGATAAAACTTAAATTAACAGTTTAAGCTTCCTTCTGGAATTTAATGACTTAAAAACTCGCAAAAAATATCCTGACATGTTTAATTAGGAACCGTCTTGAAACTTTTCGGCGTCATCTTTTCTGCATTTCTATCTGATTTACCAATTTCCTGCGCAAAGTTTCCTCAGTATTTATAAGACGGTCTTCTTCCTATTTGACTTCTTCATAGTGTTGAATTGTATAAGACTATTAAAGTCGTTTTACACCCGCTTCTAGATTGGTCTCCAGTAGTACCCTTGACGTTAGTCTGGAGGGTAGCAGTCGAGCATCACTTGATTTAAATTGAAACTTTCCAGGGCTTGCACAACTATAAGACTGCGGGAGTTCGCAAGTGCGAGTATGTTAAGATCGCGGGTTCAAGCGTTTTGTTTTCTTGGTTGCTGGTGAAATGGGCGCCTGCGTGAGGAAGGGAAAAACTGGCGGAACCGCGAGCAGCCAGCCGGCAGTGACGGGGAAGTAAAAAGTTTAAAACTGCTACGGGAACCAAGCATGCCGTGCTCCTGGCGAGTCCGGACTTTCAAGTAGCGGAGTGTAAACCGAGGAATGTAGGAGTTTTCAGCAAGTTTTGCTTCGTGCACTGAGCGATGTCGAACTAGAAAGTTTCCCAGGGTCGATTCGGAAATTTCCGGACGCAAGGTGGGAACAACAATTCCTGCATACCTAGTTTTATTAACGTAACAGCAATGAGCAACACCTTGAGAGACGAAACAATGAGTGCTTAACTGTACACTCTGTATAAGAAAGTTTTTATTTGGATTCTGCTATTTTAAGTCGGAAAGTTAAATAGTTTAAATGAACTTTAATGTGTTGAGCCGGAATGCTTCCTATTTGGGGAGTCAGCAATCTTCATCATGCAAAACGAGTTAGTGAGTTTCAAGTGGAATTAAATTCTCTTTCATTTTGTTTTGGGACATGCGCCATAAAGTGATGACCACTGGGACGCGCGACATAAAATGCTAAACGTTTGAGATTACACTTGAGATGTTGACAAAAGATGTTGTGACAGGTAAATCTTCTTCCAGCAATCTCAATCTCCATCTGAATCTCAAATATGTATCTTGTATTTTAAAGTGTTTCGTCTGTCACAGCCGTGCCTTGCTTCTGTTTGAGTTTTTTTCTGCTGATTTGACAGGCAGGGCTCGAACAGATGAACCGATGAACAATCAAAGGAAATATGAACGTGTTTGGCATTCGAATTTGGTGTTTGTTTGAGAAATTTGAGATGCGAATTTGTGCCCACGGTTTGATGAGTATACAATGGGTCCTGATATTGGACAAATTTCTTTATTCATCTCTATATATCAATTTTCAATGGAGAGTAAACAAAGCCAAGTATCCAGGCTGGAATACGAATAGCGATAGCTGAACAAATAAATCGTGTCGACATAATTTCGGGAGTTTATTTCTGGAGGCGTTTGCTGTATTGTATTTTGGAAACCGCAGGTATACGTGTCAAAATATTAGAAGATAATGTTTGGTTTTTTAGGAACACAATAGTTATTGAACGGAGTTGTGGGCCTTACCCATAAGTTAAAGCTAAACCAAAGAAAATGATTTGAAGGCACACAGAAGGCGAATCTTTTATACAAACAACAACATTACAGTTATTCAATGAACTTATTCTAGTCTTTACAGACTGCAGTGAGTAATGTTCGCAGTAGACATGAATGCATTTTCATGGAAACTCAAATAAGTTTCCAGTGCGCTCAAAGTTTGTTGGCGCAATATGATGTATTCATTGTGGCTGCTCCATTGTTTGCACTACTATACAAACAAGTGTGAATATTGAAATATAAATATTACTATGAAATTTATACAAATTGATTGATTAATAGATAGATACTATCAATTAGCAATTGTATCTAGAGCAATATAATATTTTGGGCTCGTATTTTAATAATGTGGGACATTGCAAGATTTTTCTTTCACTTGAAAGTAGAAATTTTCTATTATTTAGGATATAATCATGTTTCTTTAATAGTTTTAGAAATATCCAGGTAAAGTTTAAAAAACCTACATTCCTGTTCTTTACAGGGGTACACAATTTGACATGTTTCAATAATAATAATTATAACATCAATATTCCAATCAATTTTTCGAAAAAGTATAGGGATGAAAATTTTCAAAAAAATAAAATGGGTACTTTATATCCGTATAAACTTTCCTGTCAAATATGAATGTCGGAGGATGATGAGATCAGGGTAAAAAATATTATTGCAGACAAGAGCGACGTTTGAGTGTCCAGGTCAGCTGGGATTTATTACATTAATATAGTCATACTCCCTATCAATAATATATTTTTGTCCAGATTTATATTTGGCATGAAGATTTAAATAAATGCAAAGTAAATATTTTCTAGTCTATTTTTGAAGGTCGTACTTATGTACTATGTACTACTAAACAAGAACTTATCACTCTCGTTCCGCGTTTAGTTTTTGATTTTCCGCACCGTGTTATTAACAAATTCCGAAGCATTAGCAATGAATGTCATTTTCTCCAGAGAGTAATTCTATACCGTCGTTTTATAATTATATTAAAATTACTTAAAAGTTATAAAAAAGCACTTTTGGCCTTTATATATAATTAATGAAGAAAACATAAACTAAACTTCTGGATAAGGACTAAACTTTTTTTGTAGATCTGAATGGAATGTATCCGTAGTCAATACATTTTAAATTGATCAAATCCTTTATACAACTTCATTGTTGTAATTTATTACGTAATAACGAGGATCTTTTTACAGTTTCTCTAGAAAACCAGCAAAAAAATCATGAACTAATGAAGGTCTTAAAGTATCTAGTCCGAAACCAGTTTTCTATAAAAAAAAATTATAAGAAGATCATCGTTATTACGTTATAAAGTACAAGAATGAAGTTGTATGAAGGATTTCATCAATTTAAAATGTATTGACTACGGATAAATTCCATTCAGGAAAATATTGGTCCCAATTTACAACAAATCAACACAAATTATAATATTTTGTATGAATAGACAACCAGCATGAAGTCGAATTACATGGAAGCATACAGTTAAAAGCAATTTATTTTTTTAAACCTCATTCCAGCAAGAGAAGTCCGCACGCAATTTCAATCATTTCTATGACACCGCAACAAAATATTTTTTCAACGCACTGTTTTTACTGCATACGTAATTCTATCTACAGCAAGTGTTCTTGTGAACATTTGGACACCCAAACGTTCTAACACGTACTTGTCAGTATAATGGAGGATAATTCTATTGCCGTCAAACAATACTAACATCAAAACGTAGTTTATTATTAATTATAAAACAGAGCACCGTTACTGCTCGCATTGTTGTGTAGAGCAACTTTTTGAGTTTCCAAGGAATGTGCTTGCTTTCTAATTTCACTTCAGTTCTCTATGTTTAAATGTTTATTTAAAGTGTTGTTGTTGGTTGCTCTGCAAAGCAGCTTGCTCGTGATAAGATGCAAAGTGGAAAACACTCAAAGGCAGGATTTACAAACTATTTCCGAGTTACCTCCTTGCAACTGAACCGCACAGGAACAAAGAACAAATTGTTTGGAGCTGTTTGTTACTAGTTATATGTAGTTTCATAACGAATTTACTTACCATATTCCTATTATTCCATTACTGTGCAGTTGCAACTCTTTCAAATAAAGTTTCAACATCTGCTGTGTAGTTTTTGTTTATTTTGTTTATTTCGTGCGGTCATATTACTGGAGTCCTTTCCGTGTCCACAGGCGCTAACTTTTATTACGTTGCTGGTCCAGGATATACTTTACGTAATTAAACCTGTCAGACTCGCAAAATTACTTTTATCTTTTATCGCAGTACCCATCACGACCGTCTCTGTCGCGTTTATTTGGACACCAATTTTATTTACTGACCTTTAACAAACTCAGCAAAAACTGTGACGGGATGATGAAAGGGATGACGAAAAGTTCGCGACGCATATTAATTATAAATTTTTAATAGACTTTGATGCTATCATCCAACCAGGATATTCGTATTTCTATAACAAATATTTGTGACTTTGTATAGTCACCGTCCTTGATAATCGTAGACTGATAATATTGTATTCAGCGAATGTAAATTTTGTCCTGCTGCTTCTAGTCCGCATGCAGTGCGAAAAATGGAAAATCTACACACAGTATGCGTGCTACTTCCTTGTGCAACAGCGTGTAGCACGCAAAAATCTCTCTTGTGCAGTCCACCATTGTTATACGCGCTCGTAACTAAAACCAAGTTATTAGCTATTATTAAAAGTCCTCGGAAGCAAGTCCTAACAGTAACCTCCATCTTGAAGTGTATCGCAAACGGCACACAAGCCTACGCCGCGTTGAAGACATGAGAAAATGCAGATACTTTCTACGAATGTGCTATTGATACGCTCAACGCAATGTACATTACACTTCTGCTACATATCTATATCTCTTCGGAGCGCGCACTGCAGACGCTAATGGAATACAGAGTAAACAGTTAGAATGCAAACAGAAGAAAGCATGAGGTTTTGTGCGAAAATGCGAAACGCGCGGTTTTAATGCGTTTTTCACTGCGGGCCGGCATAATGTGCAGCCAGATAAATTTTGCATCAAAGTGGAGTCGCACAATGCCGAAGCGGAATGTATTGTTATGCGCCGCGCACCGCTGGAGTGCAACGCGAAAGCTGCTAGAAGTAAATAAGTAGTTGCAATTGTGGGTAATGGCAGTATCTGTTGATCTCTTCATTTATGCCTCGTTATTTTATTCGCGCCAAGGGAAATTAAACGCTCGCGGAGCGATAAACACAGGTTTTGAAAATGATGAACTATCTCGGACACGAAACGGGAACAATCGAAGAAAATGCATAATGAAGATGCACTCGTATTCTTATTGTGTTATGTGTCTATCTACATGCGTACATTGGCGTATAGTATCATTTCGCAGGAAAATGCA
>JAODVP010158347.1:15310-25335 GCA_025400035.1 Tetradonia laticeps
CTTGAGGTTTTCCGAATGAGGTTACCCCGGAAAATATCTTAATTGGGATTAATTCATTATTCTTAATTTAGGCATCAGAATATGTGGCAAGCCAGGCCGTGTAATTTAATCCTGCTGTATTATAGTATACATATTTCCAGGCATGAGCATCGCACTGAAGATTTGATCTAATGATGGAAAAAAGCATAAAAATAAATAAAAATCTGATACCACCGTAAAACTCAACACTTTATTACTTGCACATGAGCGGAGATGATCTGAAATTGAAGATGTTGTGGTTATTTTAAATTAATGGTAATTTATTACATAAGCTGCACAATTTTTAAGCATCATATGTTGCTCACTTGTATGGTTACAAGTTCTTGCTTCTTAATTCCTCTATTAAGAGATTTACCGTAATTATTATATACAAAATTAGATATTAAACATGAATTGGCTAATTTTATTGTTTGTTTGATACATAACTTTTCGATTCGGAAAGGTGACTCTCACTTTTCTTCACAATATTCCTCGCCCCATGCTGATCCAATAGCATTCCCAGCGGTTCCCTTCTCGTGGAAGCGATAGCAACCCGTATCCTTGCCACCATGTTGGTCGTCATCTCCTAATCCAGGCCTTCCAGCAGTCATGCCAACTCGTACAAAAGACGGATACATATCACTGCTATAATGCTGGGCCCAGATCGTTAATCAAACTCGTTCCGCGCGAACTGAAATGGTAAAATATCACTCGAGTCCATTTTTGCCGAAAACCAGCAAGGGTTGTCTGCGGGACTTTGCGGGTATTATAAATAGACATCGTTATAATAGGACGGACATGTAGTAGGTCAGCCGAGCCAATAGAATAGAAAGTGGTGGAAATCATGTAAAAACGAAGAATGTTAAGACCCCCTACTAACCTCCAAACTTGCGGGCATTCTATCCAAATACTACTCTAATAATTTCGAAAATATTTTTGATTCCAGACCGTTAGGTATCACGTCGTCATATGGGTAGACCCCCTGAAGAGATCCGATAATTTTATTCAGTCTTCCACAACCTTCCATTTAATGCTTCTTGGAATTTTTGTATAAAATATATATTCTATTATTTAACTATCTCAGCTAACAACATAAATTCTTGTAATGGTTTTGTTTAGATTGAGGCAGTCACATTTCCTTTATTTAAACATGGGTTGTAGACCCTTGGTATATAAGGGAAGATATATTTCATACATAATTACCATGAGGTCTTCACTCTACTTGGGTGGTTCATTAGCATAAAAATTTGCAATTACACTTGTACGTCGTATAATACAAAGCACATCATCATAAATTTAATAACAGTATATATTGTAATCCCCGACAATTTCCAACAGTTACTATGTAGACACAGAGTTACATTTGATACTGTTGAAGAAAAATAATGCTCTTCAAATGAAATATATTATATTTACCTTGTTTGTGTACTTATACTGTCATTCTTTTTGCTCCACTGTCTTGTTTTTTATCTCTCCGACGTCGTTTGTGTTGTCAAAGTGAGGGACTTATTCATGTTTATCCTCTTGCTGGCTTGCTCCTTTGGCAGTGCTTTGAAACTTTATACTGTGGGTCGGATTTTCAATTCGACGCGACTGTCGCGACACTGTCGACCGTGAAAAAGCGGCGAAAATTACCAGCGTGTGTAACATGAAGAAAGTAGAAATATATTATTTTACAATAATTTGTGGACGCCGTTAAGGCAGGAAAGTTAAACCGACTTGCGTGCACGCCCGCCCTCGTTGCATACTTAATGCGACCATCGGTTCGCTAGATATGTGGAGTTCGCAGTGGATTCGTTTGTTACCCAAGCTCTTTGATATTAATTTTATCTTCCTTTGCCATACATGAATGGTAATGGTGATGTTTTTCGTATTGTTCTGCCATTTTCTGCATGTGGCTTGCGGACAAAAGTGTCAGTACCTCTTTGAAGTCATACCTCATTGCTTTCTATCTTTTCGAGGCTCAGCTGCTGGATGGCTGGGTGTGTTTTGTTAGCGGTATTAATATCGCGCCGAGTGCGGACTTTTCTGTGGATCGTTTCATCCGTCACTCACGTGGAACCCTAGACGGCGATGGTAATTTACTGCCATCCGCACACATACATATAAATTTTATAATGCACAATAAATAAATTTCTTATGGCCCAGTGCGCGGGCCATAAACGCGCTCACTCGCGGCGCGGCTATAAATGTCACTGACTTTGGGAACAAGTGTTTAAAGAGTCCGATTACCAAACTAGCCGCGCCGGATTTCATCTTATTTGATGTTGACAGACAGAAAAGTCCTAGATTCTAGGCTATTGGTGTGATGCTTAAATATTTGACGCCCTGAGAGACTCAAGTCAGTGGGTGCACTCAAAAAAATCAACCCCAGGCATACCAAAAGTAAAGATAGTGTCAGGTAGATTATAATAGCAGGAGATCCTCCAAATTTGGAGAGAAACGTCGATATTATCTACTGAATATTATTCATGCTCTCGGGCGCTCAGCGTGAGGCCCGCGTATGAATTTATTAACGCATGCGAATTTGTTTATTACTCTCAATCGCTGGTAATCGTAATGGGCAACAACGAACTGCTTATTGTGAAATTTATGCTCGGGTGCTGACATCAAGTAGCTCGCACACCGTGTTGGATGTAGAGTGCAGAGACTCTTGAAGAGACAAGATTTTAAGATTCACACTGGGAATTGATCGGAGCGGTGCGCTTGTTGCATGTTGCGTGAAACACATATATATTACACTGGAATAAAAGAAGGAACAACCAAATTGGGAGCTTAAGACGCTTACATGAGGTAGCCCACCAATCAACCTTACGTAAATCATCTTTAACGACTATTGCCTCAGTGCTACAAGTGTTTCAACTTGTTTCATGTACGGCTGAAGCCGGGAATCGTTTGTTATGCAGAGAGATTCGTCGAATGATTCAAAATCATGCAAGTACGGCTAAAGTTTATTCTAAGAACTTTATTAGCTTTTTAATTAAACATAGACATGATGTTATTCTTTGTGTTGAGGTGTTGCTGATTTCTCTTTAATGCAGCACAGCAATTTATGATTTGATAATTTGTCAAATTCGTCTCCGTTCTCCGTGCAGAATCTTTAAATATTTTCCTTTAGTGTGTATAGCTTTATCTGTCGCTCATTTCTCTTCACTTTCATTACTTTTGTACGACGCGCAGATGAATATGGCCAAGCTAGATAATGTCATTAGTCAAAGATGAAGAGGGCCACGTCTGCACGCATGCACATCGGTGGCTCTGTGGCGTCAAATTAAGTAATTATGTTTAGATTACGATCACTAATTAACGAATAGGTTGGCTCGACGCTGGAGATTACGGCGAGCGCCGCTGCGAACGAAAACGAAACCAAATAAAGCTCATCACAAGGTCATGATGTCTTTGATCTTTGTGTCGCTTCAATGTGAGCGAGCTTTTGCTTCGCTTAGAAGAGCGCATAATTAATAGAGAATGTTTGGATTTAATGAAATGAGTTTTGGTTCGAATTACATTTTTTTATGGTTTCAAAGACATTTAATGGCATTTTTACAAGTTTACGCTCTAATTGTTTTCGTAGTAGAAGTTTAGTAGTTTACAACAGATTGTATGTACTACTCTTGTACAGTTTAGTAGGACAGTGATTTTTGGAAACTGTACAAAGGGCTCTTTATTGGATGAATCTGTAAATGCATGTCGCACCACCAGGCGGTAGGTCTCGGAAATGCGTATCGAAAGTGTTCACAGGCATGTCAAATCGGACATTTGGTGGGATAGCCCTCAAAGAACGCAAATAGCAGTTTGGGATTGATTTGGTGGCTCAGTAGGTCGACGGCCAAAGCAGCACCGAGAAAAGTGGTCCATGGTGGTGGTATTGTTGCTGTTACTAGGTGCTGATTGTAGGTGCTCGGTGAGGTGGCTTTGTAGTAATACAATTATCAATGCTCTTTGCTAAGCCCAGTTGTTAGAGAGAATAGAAGAGTAGGTGCATTTCAATGAGATTACAGTTCTACAGCTCCAGGGTAATTTAACATTTACTTTGACTCTAAATGTGTCAAATGCTAATCAGTAATTAAAGCGTGCTAGGAAATTTAGGAAATGATGTCAGTGATGCTCTGAATTCCTAGTTGTGGCTTTACAAGGATGTTGAATTTGAGAGACATTCATTCAAAAGAATCTCAGGTAAATCGTTTCCATGAAAGTGCATTTTTAGCTGAAATAATACCTGCATTTAATTTGGGCTTTTAGAAGCCCACTGAGGGGCCATTTAAAACCTGTTAGGGTTTTGCTAAAGCTAAGGGTTGCGGGCAGCTGTGTATTAATAATATTAAAAGTCCAATTTCTGGCCAACGTCCATTGGACATTAGATTAGCACTAGGGTTGTAATCATCTATTATTATAGGTAATTTTTGTATCCTCATCTCGTCATCTTTTAAGTAACCATAGACAGAAAGAGTCAAAGTTGGGTTGATGTAATTTAGAATAAACATACTGAGCTTTCTCTGGATATCATCAAATATTTTGTGGGACTTTAGCACATATCAAGTTCTGTGGGCATATTTATAACCCTTGGTATATATTGGTCCGTGTTGTTCTAAATTCAAATAAAATGGACTTTTAATTTTATATTAGAGAAGGTTTGTGGTAAATGATTTCTTGTGATATCTCAAGTTCAGCGTGGGACCAGTTGATCAAGGTACTTATTTTCGGCGTACCGTCTACTTCTCTGGTGATAACGTTAATTAAATTGATTAAATAAGCGTCCACGTTTATGGTGGTGATAATGATACAAGAAATTAAGTGGAATTCACCAAGGTTTCCTCACTATACTCTCTATCCATGCATACTACACATGCGTACTACACAATATACATTTCTGGGCAGAATAAACAAGTTTTATTGCAAAATATTTGCTTATACATATATCATCAATACCGAATTAAAGCGGAATATTCACTATCAGTACGAATAATGAGCATGATAACTGTGTAAAATTCACGACGTTTTAAAATTTATGCAGTCTGCGCAAAACCAATAAAGATAAATTCCCTGATGCTCTACATAAACTCAAAATATTATGTGTACATTGAAATGGTATCTATTTATGATCCTGCTTGTGGCGTGACTTGTGAGATATAAAAAATCACATCATCAAATACTGGATGCTGATAACAGTCCCCAGTTTTGCAATGTTATTCGATTCGCAAATAGAAGACGCGTCAATAAATGCTTGTATATGCGGTATTTCAGCTAAATATATTTTGTTACGGGTAAGTAAGCAGTGACATGCATTAGCTACGATTCTTGAAACCAATAATCTTGTTTGCAAATACAAGGTTTTTTTCGGAGTCGATATCGGATTGTGTTTTGTCTTGCCACTTTGCGCTCTCAACTCGATTTATTTTCAATGAATATCTTAAACATAACAAATATATTTCCAGCATAATCCGAAGTTGTACCGCTGCTTGTGAGAAATGTAGACATATGAATGTACAAGAATGTACAAGAAATATGAATGTTTGTAACATGCCATTGAATTCATTCCATTCATCGCGTTGCGGCACGCATGTAGCCGATTTGATTTCGCATTTGTCGCCAGGGAGCGCATCAAATCGCGGACGTTTTTTCGTGAATGCGTTCGCGATTTGCTACAGGCAGATGTGTCGTGTGCGCTTATGCAAAACGATATGGGACCACACGGTCTCAAGGAAGGTCGCACAGCAAGACTAATCGAGATTTTGCGGAACGCGGCTAAGAATGGGGCGGCTAACGAACAGCTTGAGGAGATCGGGCAGCTAATACAGCTCCGCATGAAAATAAAACGCAACGTACAAGCCGAGAATGCCCGATTCGAAACGCATCCGATTTTATGTGAAAGGTCGGCTAGCGTCGCCTTTCAAAATCCCAAAGTATGGAAATTCGGGCATGTGAGGGGCATGTTTGACGGTTTTACCACGCGGGCGGTAGGAAGATCACTCGGGCCGAAACTCTAACAAAGGGAAACCACAAAGGTGTTAAATGATATTCTATTTCTTTAAGAGTTTTAATTTTTGTTTGAGTCATGGGTCATGATAAAAACTGCAATTAACTAAAAGCAGTTGTATCTTCTATACTTACTCGTTGCGCGTCACATTTTTTCATAGTCGCCATTAACTAATTGTCGTTAACAGAACACTTTTTAAACAATACGTCACTGTCATGGCGAACGAGTGACACTGCGGGAGCCGTATTTCCTTGTTCGCATTTTTTCTTATCAGCTTCAGCACGACCACCGCTATCAACGTCAACACATAGTTCTTGTAATGAATTCGGGCGAAAACAAAAAAGTCATTTCTGTTGAAAGCTGACAGCGGCTCTATAGAAATGGCTTGGATTACAACTAGGTCAATAGGGTTTGAGACAACAGTGGACATAAAAAAGGTGTTTTGTCAAGGAAGAAGAAATTTGCTTTTAAAAATAAATTTGATGTTGTTTTACATTGTACTACATTGTATAAAACGCTAGATAAAGTTCTCTTGTTCTTAGAGCGCTTTACGTCCTGCAAAAAACTCTATGTAGTTGTTATATAGCCATATTATTTTATGTGGCTGTAATTTATATGAAACTTCTATTCAAATTTTAAGGCTTTAAGACACTAGCAATGGAATAAAATCTACGTGACTATCACAAAGGATGAGATTTTACGACTTAAGCACCAGAGAAATTGGTTGGAATTTACCTAAGCTACTTTATAAATACTATTGAAAAGGCTCGAAAAGAATATGTAGATACTGAAAATTATGTATTTTTTGTATTTAGAAGTGTGGTAAAACTCTACCTCTGTGTGACATTTGTAGACATACGAAAAATTACGACGTGTGTTGAATGACAGCTAAAAAGTTGTAAAATCACAAGCTAATAAAATGTCCTATCATAAAGTTGTAAACCAATTAGGAATTAACAATTTCCAAACGAAGTAGCTGTAAAAGTTATACGTGGCTCAAATTTACAGAGTTAGTATGTCAACTCTGACAAGTTGTGGGAACGTTAACTGCTAGTTCTGTTTGCTGTTTCTAGTGTTGATAAGGTAAGCAAACTTGGTTTGTCAATTTGGGTATGCAAAATATTTGAATATTTAACCGAAAATGGCAATAATAGCGAGTTACCACCTGTATAAATAAGGTGTGAAACAATTTTTTTATATTATGTGTATTATGGATTCTCAAGTGAGATTTTCCAAGGTTTGCCTAGTTTTTACCACTTTTCTTCTGGTAGCATAGAGTTGAATATTCCATTATGCGACGGGCCAAATGTGAATAGAAGTAAACAAGCAAATACGAAATAGTTTGCCGCTCTATTACGAGCATTCTATGGAAATTTCGCCGACGGGCATTGGCGTGGCGCGTATTTGCTTTCCCGATTAGGATCAGCGCACGCCCAAAGAGTGCGCGTACTCGTCGCATAAATCCAGCATGCATGAAAAGGGAATATTTAGGTCGCACGATATCGCGCACAAAAAACGCCACAAACAGCCGCCAGCCCTTTGCGTCGCGTTCCAGCAGGGTTGACGCAGGACTCGTGCGTGCGAAACACTACTGCATCGCAGGCATTAGCACCATAGACATTTGCATCCTCCATATCTTTTGAAAATGTACTCCTGCAGAGGTTTCAGACGAAATTTTCACTGCGATTAGACTGATGAAAGCACTGTAAAAGAGAAATCGAAATTTTTACTGTAGTGTTGACCAGTGAAACGCAATTTTTCCGGATCCGACTAGGGCGTATAATCCTTTACCACTAATGCGCCATAAATCTATTCTGATATCCATAAATATCAGCCGGGACGATGGCGATAGCACGTGATGCAATAATCCTGTTAGCCGTTCATTCCAGCCTCCCAAATCGCACTTTTTGTTAAAAACAACATCAAAAACATCGAGATGGAAAATGACTGTAGGTACAAATCAAATAAACAGCAGCAGATTTAGTAATCTGAACATAGTATGCGTTTCACAGGTATAGAGAAATGTTTTTTGTTTAAGAAAAACTTATGTGAAACAATGGTGGCTGGTTTGAGGTACCTAAACAGTTGTTATTAAATTTTAAAGTGCTTGCTGAGTATCAGAACCATTTTAATATATGAATAAATTTTCTGCCAGGTGCGCAAACAAGCGACCGCTTCCAAGCATGGAGCTGTTTACAATTGAAATTTCAAACACAAAAATTCATAATGATAGAGTAGATTTCTAACCCAATTTTTCTTTACTTTATTCTATTAGTTTCGATATATTTGATCTAATATACAATTAAAATATAGGCACACAATAGATTTGCAAGTGTTGAAATGATTTGTATTCTTTGTTTTGACATATTATAATCAACTTTTGGTACATTTTATCGATTTTTTTACTCTTGCAATGTACAAACTACATCCTTCTACAGCATCATAAGGGTGCTGGATTCAAACGCAATAATAACACAACACTAGGGTGCAAGGGACGTCCTGTCACGTCTACTTGTGCTCATTTCCACTCATTTAATTATTGCAACTCGCTTTCCATTGCATATGCGTCGCCGTCGCGTCGCGACGAATCGTTTCAGCCGGAAGGTGACACCCAGCCACAGCTGTCATAAACCGTAACAACCACCTGACAACTGTCAAGCGGCGGCGAGGACGCGTACAGTCAAGTGTAATGCAATAATGCTGTTGATTCGAATAGCTGTTAGAATAAACGCAGTTATTGTAGCCAAATGCAGAGTGTCTGCATCTGCTCGGCCTTTTCGGCGCATTAGCGATATTCAAACAGGGGCTAGGCAGGGTGGCTGCTTATCAAATATTAGTTATGACGGGAACTTTGGGCGCAAAAAGCAATAGGGAGCTTTTAGTCATAGTTCCGCGGTTGCGGCTCGTTGGGCACGTCGATTCTTCCGGGTTTATCGAGCGTGCAGCATCAAATCAAGCGTCGCATTCAAAACTAACGGCAGGAAATATAACTGGTATCGAGATGCTAATGAGAATCGTTGTTATAATTAGTTATGGCGTATTATCTACACTACATTTAAATCACTGTGTGCTTAGTTAAATCACCCTGCAATAATTGGAAATTGTGAAAAAGATATTATATATTAGCAGCACTTGCACTTCTACTGGTTAATTAGATTTAATTAAATATTAACAACGTCTTTGATGCTTTCCTCCATGTTGCCAGGCTTGATATCAGCTTATTTGCAATTTGTCGCTAGATTTATCTCATCTTATCTGAGACGCTTCTTTCCGCCTTGTTTTATGAGGTCTCCGCACGTGAAGATAGTCATAAACCCGGAGCTAATTAGATTTTAATCAATCCTTTCACAATTGCTATTCATACGCGTCAGAGGAGCAGACTACAGCAGCCAACCTCCATCCAGCCCACTGCGTATTAGCTGGAGATGTGCTTGAGATGTGCTTGAGACAATGTTAGATCATGAGATTCATAACATGCAGAAGAATGCAGTAATAATGGGCGAAATTAAAATTAAATTAAATAATTTTATATGCGCGCGATACGCTACAACCTGAGGGCATACCAGATGCCAACCTCATCAAGAATTGAAAATGGAAAATTTTCCGTATTCATCGGACTACTGCTCTATTTTTTATCAGCCTCCGTGTGTATAATTATAAACTCATCATGGGTAGGCAAAGAAACAATAACGGAAATAAAATGTGGTCGGTGTTGGGGCAACCTAGCTGCTCATAAATTACCAGTAATATTTAATTGGTATTATTTATTTATCCGCGTGTTTACAGGCGTGTATCAAGCAGATATGCGTTGCATTAATATTTAAATAGAATCCACCCCTTTTTAAAATAGGCAGTGTTTGGAGGAGCGGTCGCTTAAATCTTTAAACGTTTGTATTGTGCGTGTTCATTGTGCTTTACATACATGCGATTAAGTATGTACATGCAACCCTAACCTTGTAATTGTTACCTGTTTTATTCGCAACCCTTTTCAGGTTTGTTGTTGTTTAGTTTTTGCACCTTGAACGGTTCA
>JAODVP010158459.1:0-18941 GCA_025400035.1 Tetradonia laticeps
AGGTCATTTTCGGATTCAGCGCATTGAAATTACCCTAGATCAGCTCAAAAACCCCAGCCCTTTTGACAAAATTTCTTTTTTTGGTGACCAGTGTTATCTATTTTAAGTATATATTATGCAATGATAAAGTAACTCATTTATATCACAAAATTATTAATCAAAAATGATAAAATAAACTTTCGTATACTCGTAAAGCAAAAAATATTTTTATTGACCAAAGAAAAACTAACTTTTTGTATATTCCTACAGAGATATTTTGTAAACGATGAATTTTACGACACATCAAAAGGAGGACCAGTTTTTTTGATGATTGGGGGTGAGGGCGAAGCAAGTTTAAAATGGATGACGCAAGGAGCTTGGATTGATAATGCCAAGAAATTTGGTGCACTTTGCTTTCAATTGGAGCACCGATATTACGGGAAAAGTCATCCAACGGAGTAATAAAAACATAACATATCATATACTATATACTTATAATCACTTAATTTATTTCTACAGAGACTTAAGCACAAAAAATCTTCAATATCTTACCAGTCAACAAGCATTAGCTGACTTAGCATATTTCATCTCATCCATGAATGACCAACACAAACTCCCTTCTAACACCAAATGGATCGCTTTTGGAGGTTCCTACCCAGGATCTCTCGCCGCATGGTTAAGAACCAAATACCCTCATCTCGTCCATGGTGCGATGTCTGCCAGTGGACCCCTCCTAGCTAAAATCGACTTTTTTGAATATTACCGTGTGGTTGACAACGCTTTATCTACCTATAATCCCGAATGTCTTACAGCTATAAAAGAAGGAACTAAACAAGTCGAGAATCTGCTCCTGCACATGATAGGACAACGCAATATCAACGAGAAATTCAACCTCTGTGACCCCATTGAGAATTCCATCAACAACCCCAAAGACATTTCCAATTTCTACGAGAATCTGGCCTCCAATTGGGCTGGTGTGGTGCAATACAACAAGGATAATCGTGTTGGAAATAATATCACCATTGATATGCTTTGTGGGGTTATGACTAACTCAGACATTGGTCCTGCTATTACCCGACTTGCTAAAGTAAATAGCATGATTTTGGAACAGTCAGTGGAGAAGTGTCTTGATTATAAATATGATACAATGATCTCCAAAATGCGGAATGTAAGCTGGGATAGTGAGACTGCCGAAGGAGGACGTCAATGGACTTATCAGACTTGTACAGAGTTTGGGTTCTTCCAATCGTCTTCTTATAAACCGCAAATATTCGGGGATGCATTTCCAGCTGATTTTTTCATTCAGCAATGTGTTGATATTTTCGGATCCAAGTTTAATACTACATTTTTGGAGGATGCTGTTGACAGAACGAATATTTTCTATGGTGCGTTGAATATTGATGTGTCGAATGTTGTGTTTGTCCATGGGTCGATTGATCCATGGCATGCTTTGGGAATTACTGAGACACAGAATCAGAATGCTCCTGCGATTTTTATAAATGGGACTGCGCATTGTGCGAATATGTACCCTGAAAGAGATGAAGATTTACCAGCGTTGAAGGCTGCTAGAGTTCAGATTACGAATTTGATTGATTCTTGGATTCGGTTATAATTAACTTTATTTACATTTTTACACTACATTTATATACCCTAAGAATAAAATAAAAACTTTTTATAGATTTATGATTGTGTATAAAGCCTAAAGATTATTTGGTGTCAGAAAACATTTAATTACTATTGTATTATTATTTTATTCATGAAAATTCAGCAATTTAAAGATTTGATTAACGGTGCATTGTCAATTTAATTTGAAAAGTTGGAAGTTGCAAGATGCAAAAGAATAATAAGAAAGAAATAGACTATAACATACTAAATTTTCAAAGAATTAAAGTTTTTATTTTAGGCGTTATCCAATAATAAAGTGATTAGTTATTTACAATGTATTAATTTACACTACAAGACAATATTTACATAATTCTAATATGACGTTGGATCCATTCCCTATTTCTCCATAAAACTACAGCACCTAAATAATTCCTTGGATAACTGAAAAGGGGATCTAAAATCTTACAGGTTGATTTTACAACAGTTTTTTTGTAGTTATTAATTATACTACGTGTAAAACAACGTAAATTGTGTAGGCTAGACAATTGTTGGTCTTGTTTGCTATTAATTTCTAAACATACATCTATTTCTAACCGCACTTCATTGTTACAATGTTTATGACTATGATGACGCTTCTGATTATTAGAATTTCTTACATTTCTCTTCATAATATTACTATTAATACTGTCATCTATATCTAAAGTGGTAAAATCAGTTTCTTCTTCTTCAGATGAGTCTAAATTTGGAATTTCCGGATGAAATTTCGGTGTTGAAGTGATGACTGCTTGTAATTCTTCTTCTAAACTATTAGCATTTCTATGTTTAGCCGAACTACATCTTGATATAGATCGAAAATTTGCTCCCAATCTTTGTGTAGTTACAATATCCTCCAATTCCAAATTCTTTTGAAGGAGAAAAGCTAATTGGTTCTCCAAATTTTCCATTCTTTGTTGATATAAAGCAATTTCAAACCTCGTATCGTATAAATCACTTGTTAAAGTATCTAATTTAGTCACTAATGCTTCATTTTTTGTTTTTTTCTTTTTCTTTTCAAGAACATTAAAAGAATCATTATTTGGAGATTGACTGACAGTTTCTTCTGATGATACAAAAAAAGTTGGTACCTCTTCCATTCCAATCTTCTCCTTCCATTCCATACTAATCTTCTCCTGAGTCTTTGAAGTTTGTCGTAGTTTTTCCTCAATATACTCATTCGACTCTTCTAGATTTTCACACCGTTCTTCTAGGAATTCCTCCCTGCCTTTCAGTTTCTTCAGTAAATCCTCTTGTACACTAGTTTGTTTAATTAATTGTTGATTATACCTCTCTAAATCAAGATAACTCTGTTCTAGTTGTGCAGATATTTGTAAATTAGACTCGTTGGTGGATTGAAGTTGCTTTGATTGTTTGACAAGTCTGTCGATTTCCGCTTGTTGTTCCGCTATTATTTCCTTGTTTCTATCCAAAGTACTCTCGAGGATTTTATTGCGTTGTAGGAGGAACTGTCCGATTTCGGCTGCCATGTGAATTTCGGTAGTGGAATCCATGTTCTCGAAGTTTATCATGGATAATTCGTGCTCTAATTTTGAGAGTGAATAACTTTCCGACATTTTTCAGCACTGATTTGGCAAAGTTTTCACTTTAACAATACTATGATGTGCACAGATGAATAGGTAATGTGTAAATGATCAAATTCGGAATAGGGTGAGTTGGTGAGTTTATTAAAGTAGGGATTTTCGTAATTTTTCGTAGAATTTACCTACTTTGGAATAGGAGCTAATAAAATTTTTGTGTATCTAGGTAAGGGAGAAATAGTAACAGGTATAATGGGGCTTGGCTTAATGCGATTGTCGTTAATCCTCTAGTTAAACGTAGAACAAATTTGGTTGGTAGATAGTATTATTATAAAAGGCTTATTTTGTAATTCGGTATTCACGGTTTTCTTTCAGAAATTTTAAAGGTACATAAATGTGTCTTCTAACGCTAAGTTTAAGAAACACTTGTTTGGTAACCACAGACACCTTTCTAAATATGATACGCAGTTCTAGTTTCAACTTGCAGATGGCGGCCGTTAAAATGTAGAAAATTATAGTTGCGAATATCAAGTAATGTTGAAACTTGTTATAGAAACCAGTGAAACCAACGGAAATGCCCATAAAATTGCTTCCATTTATGAGGTATAAAGCCGTATGAATATTAGAGTAGTTTAAATAAACTACTTTCGTACAAAAATGAGTAAATGAAGGCGTCTTCTATCAATACATTAAAGAATCTCTTGTATAGTATCCATCACAAATTAAAGCTAACTTTGGTATCCACGGTATTCTTCCATTAGATGATACATAATCCAGGTTTATACCAGCAGATGGCAGTGTTTGTATTAAAACTACCAAAAATCAATTTATTAACTTTCTCGTCATACATCTGGAACTACCGAAATATGATTTACCATCATTTTTCAAATGTAGGTGACGGAGAGCGGGGCTAAATTGTTAATTTTGTGTACTCTGCTCAAAATTATGTGCGATTCATGTCACTAAGGAGAATAAATTCCAGTGTGTTTGTAGTATTTACGTTTTTATGAAAGTTTTATGTAGAAAAGTAGGTGACGCGTTTTGAAACATAATCATCGCCGCTTTGTTTTAAGTCTAAAAATTTTAATTTTTTTAGAATAACTAGTTTATTCATCTAACTTCATTATATAAAAATTTCAGACCTGTGTCGGCTTAAAATACTGTTCTGCACGCCTATGATTGTTTTCAAATCAACCAGGTAAAGGAAACGAAAGATATAGCGACTGGTCCACGTTCCCCGTATGTCCGCATTCCCCCATTTTACTCCTTTACTTCCATATTTTCTGTCACATTTTGTACTGTAACGCCGTTTCGCCCTCACATGGAACGAAACGATCAGTTTGCCAAAAACATCAATATTTTAAATAAATGACACATCCAATCATTCCACCTGGGGTGAAAACATGACAAAAAAACCAATGAACAGTTTCACACCATAACACATGCATTTGAACTACACCCACTTGTTTTACAAACTTTCAAATCTTGGGGCCGTTTCGCCCCGGTATGCCCTGTATATTCAGAGCAGTGTTCCAATTTTTCTTTACTTTACTTCCATTTATCTCTATTCGACTATGGCTTCTTTTAAATTATCCCTTACAAGTGTGACCTATATAAATATAATTAAATTACTGTTTTATACTCTACATATTATATAAAAAAAAACGACTAAATCTTACCATAAATTTTAGTCTGTTCCTACTATTCACTTCGTATATCTCTGTATATAATATTGAATATATAAAACTATGAATTTCGATGTAAAACAACTAAATATAACAAGTTTTCCTATATTAGAAAATGGAAATAACAACGATAATTGGTTACATGGACTTATAATCCTCTGCACTTTAATTTCATTACCATTCGCGAAGAGTGGAAAATCCAAAGCCGTATTACGGACCCAAGTTCCTCGTCTGGCTGTGTATATAATAATATCTACAATATTTCTACCCATACTAACAATTATAGGGAGTTTTCTATTTATATATAAATCAACAGTATTTTTATGGCTAAAACACCGACATAAAACCAGATTTAAAGGGTTATTAAATGGACCAGATTCATTTTGGACCATGGAAGATACTTCCCCGAGTATCATCAACATCCTTGCTATAGTACGACATCAAAGTACTCAGCACCAATCATTTCCGAATGAAGTGATGAAAAAATTAAGAGAAATACAAGAAGATCCAAAATTATGGAAACTTAAATGTGAAGTCCAAAAGTGCATGGGATATTCTTATCTACTACTGAAAAACGATATGTTAAATGGACCTTGTGTCAGGAAACTAGACGCAGGTTTTTATGCAAATCAGGAAGTCCTACAGGCGTCATTAAGTGAACTAACGTCGGTTGACATTGCAGATGGGAAATTATGGGAAACATTCATAGGAATGGAGGAAATTACCTGGGGAGGCAGAAGGGAGTGCTATCCGTTGATTGCACGATTTCATCATGTCCTTGGGGATGGGCTTGCTTTATTACAACTGGTACAGAGATGTTTTTCATTGGAAAAACTGACAGTTAGTGAATTTAAAGAACCTAATAAGAAGGAAGATGTGGAACAACATGATAGTGATAATGACTTTATGCAAACTATGGTAAAAATCTCAATCCGGCTCATGTATTTTACACTATTCTTATGGGAATTTCCAAATTTGATTATAAAATCAATTGGGATAAGACCAGATGAAAATTGTTTACATCAGCAATCAAATTTAGAACTAACAGGTCGCAAACTAGTTGTTTGGAAGGTTGAAAATGGATATAAGTATGTGAATCGCGTCAAAAATATAAAAAGACGTATAGGTGGCGCTGCTTTCGTTGACGTAATAGCGGCTGGTATAGGCTACTCTCTACACAAGTTCTTTACAACAAAGGTAAATTATATTCTATATTATATTTAATTAAATCGGTGACTTTGAAAACGGAGCAAATCCATTCAATCTCAATTTTATAATTAACTAGGTAAGCAGTTGAAGATACTTTTGGAAATTTTACAATGCCTATTTTAATCGATTAATTTATACACTTTCTATATAGAAAATCTTTGATTGAATATGCAGAATTTTCGAATTACACGATTTTAGATTAAACTATTATTTGATATTTCTAACAATCAATTTTATGATTGTTAAACTTTGTTATAATGCAAATTTTTGAGTAATGTAATCGAAGTTTAAATTTTTCAATTTATATATGTATACAAAAATATTGCGAAAATCAATTTTTTAATTACCTAATCGTTATACCCTGTATATCTTACATGTTTCCCATTTTCGAATATTTAATACGGACAAGAATTCGTCCGAGGACCGCACTTTCCCCCCTGGCGACCCCCGTAAATGCATTGTCCAACACCAGTTTGGCAGATGCAGGACTTGATCCGCATCACCTTGCTGGCACGCATCAGTTGTTCATCAAAGGCTTTACGACCTGTCAAATAAATCAGCACTCATATTCAGCCACCGTGCGTCACTTCAGATAAGTAGCAAAGAAG
Source organism: Tetradonia laticeps (assembly GCA_025400035.1). NCBI lineage: Eukaryota > Metazoa > Arthropoda > Insecta > Coleoptera > Staphylinidae > Tetradonia > Tetradonia laticeps. The sequence continues at coordinate 6,661 of JAODVP010158459.1, forward strand.
CAAATTTATGGATTCCGTTTGCCTATGCATTTCCATATTATTTCCTCGTTGCACCCTTTTTGTAAAAGTTCTACATTTTTTTAACTCTCTGAATAGAATTTTTCAGATTAATTCAATACGCAGATTAATTGGCCCAAGATTAGCTCATCATGCTAATATAATTATAGAAAAAATTCATAGAATAATCAACAATAATTTTTCAATTAATCAATATTAAAATATTTTAAAAAATCGACTAATTGATACACCCTCCATTTATAATATTCTAAATTTATGATTGAATCTGCAATCGATATTTAATATGTTAGATCAAGTAATTTTTGCTTAATCGATAATCAATTTAGAGATATTTCTATCATTTTTTCGTTTGTTCAATTTCTCGATTTTTTAATCAATTTTTCAATTATTTACCCTATTCTATTAATGCATGCTTAGATTTTTCAATCCCAAATTTTGATTCTGTGACTGACTTATCAATATTTCGATTAATCGATACTAATATATTTGAAATAATTAATTAATTTATACATTCTCTATGTGAAAACCGAAATTATTGATTGATTATGCAGAAATTTTTGTGGATTAATCATTTCTGAAATTATTATTAATTATTTCTGAAATCAATACACCCTACTTACAATATCCTAAAGTTATGATAGATTCTGCAATCGCTCTTCGATTTTTTTAATCAATCTATTTTCGATTAATCGTTTAGTGATAATGATCTATTGCTCACTTTTTCGATTGTAGAACTTTTCGATTTTTTAATCAATATTTCAATTATTTCATCGATTTCTCAATCCCAAATTATAGCTCTGTAGTCCATTTTCGATTTTTTTTTGTTCAAACGAGTTAAGATTAGTAGATATTGTGTTACTTTTTGTAATCGTTTTTTTCTTCAATTGTTAGATTATTTTGCAAATAATTTAATCGATTTCAATAAAATGTTTCCAAAAATTGAATTTGAACATAAATATGTATTTTCAAATTTTATTTAACCTCTGTAAATATACATACAAAACATTCTGCCAGTATCTATTAATCGATTTAGTGATACTTTTATTATTCAATTTATCCAATGCTCGACTTTTCGATATTTTTAATCAATGTTTCAATTATTTAAGGATTTTGCTATTAATCGGTGCTTAGATTTTTCAATTGCAAAAGTACAGCGTGATCTGTAGTCCATTTTCAATTAATCGTTGGCTGTATATTCCTTCTAATCGTTCTTGTTTCGATTGTTCCACTCTTCGATTATGTAATCGATTTTATATTTGTCAATTTTATATAAGTTTTTAGCTAATTAAAAATTTCCTTATTTTTGCATGAATCCACACTACATCCCGAAAAATCGAAACACGCTGTATCGGCTGCAATCCTAAACACAAATTTGCAAATTTTATTTAACCTCTACTTATATTTAATTTAATATTACAAATTTGTATTAAAATCTGTGATCGATTTTTGATTTTTCCGATTATTTAACCGATTTTTCTATTGATTGATGCTAAAATCATTCAATCTCAAATTTGTATTCGATTTTTTTCTTCAAACAATTAATCAAAACTATCACTATGTTTTGATTAATTGTTTGAAGAAAAAAATCGAATACTAACGCGGGTATATCCGAACTTAAATTATATATTTGGATAGGTAAAAGACCTAAGAATTCATTACGATAAATGAGGAGCAGGACACACATCGCGAAGTGGAGGGAATAGCGCCGCCGCTTTGCTATATTGAAATATAAGGAGGTAATCAATATAACGATATCAAGGCATACAGTTTGGCTCCACTAAAACGGCGTCGACAAACGTGCCATCCGCTAATTGCCCGGCTCTAATAACAGTAGGTACCTGAAGATGCAAAGAATCAATTGCACACGATTAAAAAGATGACTCAGCACGCCCGGCACGGAAAGAGGTCCAACGCGGGGAAACGTACCGCAATTTGGAAGTTATTTTGCCGCATTACAAAATTTACAAACAGTATTCGTTATGGCGACATTGTATGACATTGTTTAAGTTTTAATAGAGTTTTCATTAATATGTAATAAATCTATATAAAATACTAGTTAAAAAATAGTGATAGTGATTATTATCAGCAGCTACTTTGAAAAAAAATTATTTTCTGCTCATCTGTAGAGTATATAGAAGTATTCATTTGCTCCGTTTTCAATAACACATATCAAATTACGTAATATTATATATCATAAAACTAACAATGGGAACTCTCTAGGGATTGAAAGACTTAAAATCAATCAACGCTGTTTTACCTGCTATTACTGAAGCCGCCAAATCCAGTATTCATTATTGTGAGGAATCTATGTCCTTGACAAACCGATTCTCAATCGGTATATTGAAACTACCTCTAAAAGTAAATTCCCAGGCCCCGTATAGAGGTTTTTACTGGAGATGCGCCCAGACCATCGCCAACGTCTATGAACTACGTAGGAGTCTTGAGTTTCAACTCAACTACTGCTTGCTGCACATTGTGATGGGATTAATTCCCCAGCCCGTAATGAAAGTGCTATTGAGGCACTCCTTGCGCCTGAGCACGCTGGTTATCAGCAATTTGCCCGGCCCGCGGCGGCTTTATCTGTGTGAAGGCAGAGGGCAGAAAGGAGAGACTTATATAGATGATATTGTGTTCTGGGTGCCTCAAAGAGGTCTCACAGGTCGGATTAACTATGATTAACTATGACATTGATAAGACTTAAGCCTCTAAATTACTTTTGTAAACAGTAAAATTTATATTATTATATAAACAATATTTTAGGTGTCAGCATATCCGTTTTCACCTATGACGACAGATTTCAATTGGGGTTATGTTTGGATAAAATGCACGAAGTTACTGTCAAAGAAGCAGAAGACATATTGGAAAGTGTTTTTGATTATATTGATGGACTTCATGAAGAATTACTTGATAGAAACAATTATGAACCTTAAATACTTCATTTTATTTTTTATTTATGAATAATTATAAAAGTTTTTTCTCATTATCAAACGTTGTCATCTTTGTAACCTCAAAGGTATCTTCACTCTGACTGTGTAGAATCAAAATCAATCCTAATAGAATTAATCCAGCTCCAGTCCACCAAATCAAGCTGGTTATCTCTCCGAAAATTACAAACCCATAGATTCCCTAAACATATAGAAGTTTTTACTGTTTTTAAAGACATTATAGCCCATTATAAACTTGAAAATGAAAGAAAGGAAATGAAAGAATCAAAAATAGACGTAAAATTGACATAACGGTACTAATGTCGGCATATTACTGTTCCGCTTAAGCATAAATTAGTACTACTACTCGCACAAGACGTAATGGAAGTGTAATTACCGATAATAAGTAATTAGTAGCGGCGCTGATCACAGTTGCTGAAAGAGACGAGCTTGAAGCGTGTAGTGCCTTGACGTACAACGTCCATACCATTCCATTTGCAAGCAACATCAACGCGAAGCAAGCTAACCGAATTAGAATAATTTCCTGCAATTGGATTTGTGAGATGTATAAGTGAAGAGATGTAGTTTGAAACATTTGTAAATTGTGTAGTTTGGATTGAATCCTTGATTGAAACTAACCTCGAATGTAGGCAACCCAGTTAGCTTGCCGAAGAGGCTGGCTGCCGATGCGCAGGCGCCGGAAAGCACTGCAAAATGACGATTCGATGCACGCGATGACTTGATAGACATTTTATCCAATTCTTGTTCTTATCCTTCACGTTTATTCACACTTTGACCATAAACCTTGCACGTTTATATTGATAAGAGGTTGTAAATTACATAGCCTTGGTGGTTATCACGTTGTTTTATTGATAATTTCACAAGGAAGGAGACTCCGACATAGTTTTAAGCGTTTAAAGTTTAGATAATCTTACCTTACATTCCCAGGAATATGTGGATCAGTACGTGTTTCATAACTGTTTACAGTTTGATATGTAGTGTTTGTTTTACATGATTTGACTGGGAAACGTGAGAAACACTGAGGAACTGATGAAATTGGGAAAGAAACTTGAGCGTGTTTATCAGCTGATGTGAGTTAAAGTAATCGGTATTACTCGGACATATTCGGCAATCTATATTAGGTAAATTTAATTTAAATACAAGTACCTAATTGTATTGAGAATATAAAAATATAATTTTGTGACAGTAATTTTTGATATTTTATTATTTATTATTATGTATATTATTATTAAGGATGAGCGATCATCAGATTCGGATTTGAATAAAGACAATCGGATGCAATCGGAGATTATCGTTTATCTACGTTAAATAAAATGTAAATTAAAATTCTAAATATCTTTTGAAAAATAACTAACTAACTAACTCAATAATTAAACTTGTTTGAAGCTGAAATCAGTTTTCGGGATGAACCGGACTTTTTGGTTGTAACATATCGGTAACATATCGGTTGATAAATATTTAAATTAGGATTAATAATTCAAAATAATTGTAAAACATAAACTTATAATTCTACTACACATAGATTGAGAGGTTTCAGGCATTTTATTATTTACCTTGTGCAACATTAAAAACAGCTGATTCGGACTGACCAATCGGGAAAACTCGGAGGTTGTCGACTGTCAACATAGATAAAACATAAATTAAAATATAAAATTTAAATAATACGTGCAATTACATGTAATTCTACATATTTTATTATGTCTTACATAATACTAAATAATTATAATGTTAATATATAAATCAACTTATGTGAATTTGGATGTGAACAGTACCCTCGGACTAATTCGGAATTTGTCGGCAGTCATTAAGAAAAAAAGGGAGATTATTAATTGAATATAATAAACAATATAAATACATAAATATAGAATAATTTATACTCATTATATTATTAAACATTTATTTATTATTTACTCTTGTAAAAAGAAATTGTTATACCTCAAATAACGGAAATTACCCGAGGGTAGTTGATATATAACGAATCTAATATGAATTGTAGCAGTTCTACCATAACCTTCACTTCGTATGCAGACTATAGGCGCAAGATCCGCAACAGACTTCATAACTTTGATGTCTCGTGCTGCTTCGCCTCACATTGTGATAACTCCAGGCCGTTTCCTGGCTGTACGCATTCGCACCGTTTGTACGGCTTGTACTGCGCAGAGCCGTGTGGGGAGCGCACGTTTTTAACGGTTTCGCTAGTCTGCGTTCTCCGTAGCAGTCGTAGCGCGTCGCAGCAGTAGTACGCTGCTCTGAATGGCTAAAATCCCGAGCGTGCGACAGGTGAGACACAGTGAGTGACTTGGGACATGAAAATGGGAAAGACTACATATAAACACACTATAAAACAATAAGTGTACCGTGAGTGTATAAAAGTAGATAAACCGCAACGCAGGTTGCGGCACTTGCGGCTAGTTCTGCATGCTCTGCAGTTTCTCGTCAACTCTTGCGGCGTGCGGCGAGTGGTGTATTACGTGGTGAACCGCGTGTGCTGTCGATATGTAAATATAGCATAACAATATAGATGCAACATTACGTACGGGTACAAGCAGCCCAGAGAGAATGTGAGCTGAAATGCACTGGACCTTAGCGTGCGCGCTTGTGTGCGAAAATCTGCAAGTAACAACGCAACAAACAACGCAACAATGGCCACAACATGCTTGGATTTTGTAATAACTGCCCACCAAGTTGTTACTTCCTAGCCTAACCTAAACGTAACCAGTAACTACGTAGAAATCGAGTGTAGATTATAAAAAATTCAAGTAAATTCAAGTTTTCTTCAGTTGCTGGTGAGGTTGCCGAACCTAACCTAACTTTTAAATGCACGTAGTGAAAAGTGCTTTGTGGATTGGCGATCCAGGTGTGAATGTGCATCACGATTGATTTAATATCTACTATAGAAGAGAACGAGCGAGGAATTCGAGAAAAATGCGGTTAACCTGTTTGGAAAGGTGAGAGACTTGTCTTCTTGCATTTATCCTCTTGTGCTCTATACTGTCTATAGAAAACGTTTCTATAGGCAAGTGTTTTTGGACTTTTTAAGTAAAACAAAATTATTTTTTTTAAGTTTTGGAATTTTAACTAAAATTTAAGAATGGATATATTTTTGCAACACCCAGTATAACATATTCGCATATTTTGTAGTAATATACAAAATATGTAACATGCAATATTTTTCTTTTTGTCATTTATCGTTTTCGACCATAAAAGTAAAACTTGCGGAAGTGAAATATTAGTACATAGTTTTTCACAACACTCAGTAGAGACCCATTACGTAATATACATCATTTAATTGGCTGTAATCGCGATTTTTTCCATAATTTTATCTTCAGTAGTTTATTAGTCATTAATAATTTATTATCAAAAGATATAAGTATTTTATCAAAAATATATTTACAGGTTATTTTTCACAACAATCAGTAGAGACCCATTTAGGTAATATACAGTATGTGATTGGCTATATTCCAGATTTTTATCTTGATTTGTTTATTAGTTAGTAATAATTTTGTATCAAAAAGGATAAGTATTTTTTTGAAAAATATATTTTCATGTTATTTTCGTAACACCCGGTGGATATTCATACACAAAAATTTGAGGAAATATACAACATATACTCGGTTATACTTCCGACTTTTTCAAATGTTTATCTTGATTTGTTTAAATCAAAGCATCTGCTGTTTTAGAATACATGGTGTCCCGTGACAGTCGTGACACGATGGACACACTTTCAGAAATTGATGTGGGAGTTGATCTCGACTTATTCAACATTGCAGTTGTGGAATAACGCAATTCTACACATAAACAAAGTATAATAACACCGGCACGTTCCTCATATCAAAATATTCAGAGAACTTCCCTGATCATTCTCCGAAAGTTTGACAGTCCACTTCTGATTCCATCATTTGGCGTATGTAAATTCACTTTATCGCGATTCTACACATAAGGAAAGGTGATAGATTTTTTAAAATTTTGACAAAACTTTCCGAGGTTGTTCAGGGATGTTGCATAGGTATTTTTAGTTAAGGAACGTATGGTCTCCGGAACTATTTATCTTTTTTATGTGCGTCTGTCTTCCCCCATGATGTTGATAAATACCACGTGTTTTCTTGGACTCACTACCTAACTTCTACCCTAACCTAACCGTGGTTACAAATGAAGGATGCGCGGTGTGTACTCGCGTGTCGCATTTGATACACGCGTTCAGGGATTAATGGAATTCAACCCGCCATCTTTAGATTTCCTGCAGTACCTTTTGATCCTCAGAAGACGCGAAGTTAGACGAAATCTGGACCGAAATGCGGACCGAAAACCGAAAAATCAATTTGCGGTCCGGTTACGGTTCCGGTCCTTTAGCGTGTCCAATATTTCGGTCCGGTTTTCGGTTTCGGTCCGCTTGAAGTAACAGTTATGAACCGGTTATAACCATGGTACTTTAATGTATTGTGTGTACTTCAGTCATATAATGAATTTTTATTTTAACTAGTTTCGGTCAGATGACCATTTTCTGAAAACTAAAAAACATTACAATAAATCACAATTAGTAAGGTATCATCACATTTGCTTGTAGACTTTTAAACTAGTTACATACTTATATTAGTTATCCATTTGCTTATTCGTTTCGGAGCTTATAAAAGTCTCTAAATGAGTAAATATGCCTAAAAATGCTTTAAAATGTTTAAAGCTATCTGAAAATGTGTAGAAATATATAAATAAATGTCTATGAATGTTTTCAAAGTGTGCCTTTGTGCACCGATAATACGGTATATCAAAAATATCAAAAACTATCCATAGAAGTTACAAAGTGTCAATAATAATATGTCTATACAAATGTTAAAAAACGTCTACAAATGACTAAACAAATATTTATATGAGCCCCCGCACTCCTGCGATATTTTCTCACATGATAGTTTAGTCGCATATTGAAATTATAGAAAGTATAGAACAGTCAACAGAACAGTTGAATTCGATTCAATTCCTACTAAACAATCGAGGGACTAAAAATCGGAGGTTTGCGGAAGCCCTAAATGTCTACAAATATATATGAAAATATCTTAAAATGTCCGAAAATATGTACAAAGCTCTATAAATGCCTAAAAATATCAAAAAATATCAAAAAGGATATAAAATGTATATAAATGTCTAAAAATGGTTTAAAACTACATATCTAAAAATGTCTGATGTGTAGAAACGTCAATAAAATCTCTATAAATGTCTAAAAACTTCTAAATATGTCAAAAAATGTCAAACACAACCAAAAACGTCCAAAATGTCAGAATATATCTAAATATGTTTACACAGATGTGTAAAAATGTCTGTAAATGTCTAGTTATTTATAAATGCCTAAAAATATCTAATTGTGGTTAAAAATTTCCAATAGTCTCTGAAAGTGTCGGTATAGATACCGGGTGGTGACGTCTCGGACGCACCATAGGGATTTCAATGTTAATTTTGAAATGTTTAATTTTTGGCTTCCCTAATTATTTTAGAGCAAAAATGATTTTTTGTAGAGAATAAAATTCTGCGTTCAACCACACCATTGTTTCCTTAATTTTTCGAATTTTAAAAAAGAAAATAGCGGAAAAATAGAAACTATGAAATTTCGAAAAATCAGTGCTGCCATGGAATTGTAAACGAGAATGCATACAATTATGTATTCGACATATCTACTTATTAGGTTTCATAATTAGTTTAAAGCATTTTTGTTTTATAGATAAAAAGAATTCAAAATCTAATCATACAATACCTTATATTTTCGAAATTTTGAATTCATAAAATCATATAAAAGCTTTTTAGGTCTACACGTTAGTTATAGAACATAATGAATACCAAATTATAATGAATATGGTGCGAATTTTATATTGTTTCATGTTTGAATTATTTCCCTAAAAATCATTGGGTTCAAGATCAGCAGACATAGTTTTCCTTTTGCTGTGATATACAATTTCACATAGTTATTTGTGCTAATATTGCCGTGGCAACATTGATTATCCCGAAATTCATGGTTTCCATTTTTCTGCTTTATTTCTATGTCACAATCGAAAAATTAAAGAAGCAATGGTATGGTAGGATGTAGTATTTTTTGCTCTACAACAATCCTGCATACACGTTTGCTCTAAAACAATTAGGGAAGCCAATAATTAAACATTTCAAAATTAACACTGAAATCCCTACGGTGCGTTCGTTAAGGCACCACCCGATATATCGCCTCCGCAAAGCCACCAAACTTCACATTTATATCAAAAATAAAATGTTGCTATGTACATACTTTTATCACACTTATTAATTTAAATTACAAAATATATAAGTGAGTGTTTTATGACACGTGTTAATACGTGTTATGTTAATTATGTCAACCGGAAGCTAAATCTATAAGCGATACATCAAAACATCATCATCACATGTCATCATCGGATCGGCAAACCCGCTTGTCCTACTTACATAGTTTCCATTCAATTGTGTATGTAAACACGCTCAAATCCTCCTGAGGTCACTAAAATGTTTGCCTGCATTCAGCAATGCGAAACTGTGGCGACCGGTTTTAAGTGTCCATACAGCTGGTGGGTCTCTACGGACGCAACTTTCCGCAGCTTGTCCCAGTCAGTCCATTTAAAAAATAAAATGGAAAGCTGCAGTTTAACGGGTTATCGATTAAATGTCATTTCTAACTTTATTTCTTTGTTTTTAGTTTGAAAATTCTTCATTACTTATAAACTAATGAAGATATGACTCTAAAAAATTCAGGACTATACTTGAATACATTTCGTAAGTTAGATGAAATTTTTGTGAAGAAACCTATACTGGGTGTTATTGTTTTTCCACTTTTTGTTAGTAAATTATTAAATTCTACTAAACTAATCAGGAAATAAATATGAAAAAACAGCTATATAGTTTACCACATTTAATGTATAATCAAATTTTTTGCGACGCTCTATATACAGGCTATTGTAGAAACTAATATTGAAAATGTTTTTATCATAAATCGACCTTTTTTAATAGATAGTTTATAAATACTCGTGAACTAATTAAGTTATCAATATAAAATATGCGGGATATATAGTTAGACACATATTCTACGTTCCCTGAAATTTTTGTAAATGGGGCTCTACTGAGTGTTATAAAAAAATAATGTGTAAATATTTCACTTCCGTAACGTAAAAACGTTCACTAATTCGTTCATTAATGTGAAATATACTGATGACATTTATTAAAGCTTCTTTACTTTTTATGCGAGAATTATTAATTACTAAAAAGCTAATCAAGATAGCCAATCACATATTGTATAATATTAAAAGTTTTGTATATACTATATAGGTATATACTGAGTGTTGTGAAAAATAACATGGAAAATATAGTTTTTTATCAACTTATACTTTAATATAAGTACATACTATTTCTTGGATTTTTAGACGTTTATAAACATTTACGTATATTTTCAGGCACCTTTAGACACAAGTAATATTAATTGTCATGTCAGCGTTGTTTTAAGTCTTAAAAAAGTTTAAAACGAATAAAAATTGACAGATATTTCTATTTCACGTATTAGCATACATCATGTGTTAATAATGTATTTATAGTTCTAAACGTTACGACGTTTAATTAGCATACACAGTTGCTCATCACTTCAAGTGAGTAATTATGAAAGTTCATGGATATTATTAGAACCTGTGCTCGAAAATCGGTAGTCCCTACACGGCAACTAGCTAAACATATGATTCGTGGATTTGTTTTCGTTGAAATTTAGTATAAATTGTGGTGGTAAAAGTTGGTTATGTTTCATTTCAATGGAAAAAAATGCCAAGTGAGAAGTACAGGAAGTGTTCGTTTAGTGTGTGTACGCTGGTATAACTTCCAAACTTCTGACCTGAGTGTGTGTGTGCGCTCGCTCGCTCCATTGTTGAGGTTTACATTTCATTACATTATATTGCTTGAAATTCGAAACCTACTCGTCCATCTGTGGCCTACTCCAAGTTGCAAAACTAACCGGCCCACTCGATAGAACATAGTGGACAAGTTTGTCTGTTGCCATGTTCTTTTGTTTGATAGTAGCGGATTGCAAGGTTGGCTTTTTTGCAATGCGGCGTGTTTGGTGTGCGTGCCGTTTATATGCAGCCAACACGCGGATTATTAATTTACATTTTTAACGTTTTTAACGATGTGCTCATATAGCTGCGGTGCCTATTTGCATGAGTGCACTCAACGCGGAAACTGGTTGCAAAGTCTGACATAACTTTGGTACCTATATGGTAATCTGTATTAACTTTAGGTAGGTATTAGTATAATATGCAAAAAGTTATCTGCAGCGAAAGTTGCAAAGTTGGAAATCTATCTTTTACTCTATTTTCCATAACACCCAGTAAAGATATTATCTTGAAAATTGCAGATAACAAAAATAAGCTAATTGACATTATTCCTATTTTTCTTTTGATTGATTAAAAGTAAATTTAATAACTTACCCGAAAAAAAAGATTTTTTTCTATAATATACTGTGTAAATGCGTGCATTCAAATTTCAGGTAATTTTATTAGGTATATTCCTGAATTTTTTTCATAATTTTATCTGGATTAGTTTACTTGTAATTAATATTTTTGTAATAACAACTTAAATGGACGTATGTTTAAAAATCGTTATTTGCATATTGTGTTTGGAACAACCTATACAGAAACCATCAAAAACATGAAGAATGAAATTGTGAAATCGTATTACTGAATGTTTTCATACTAAAATTAATTTACACTGGTAATTGACATTTGTCTGAGAAAAATTAAAAATAAATTTAATTACATGAACAAATTCATTTTAATATTTTTTTCATAACATCCAGTATAAATTTTGAATACAACGAATCTAATGGGCTATATTCCTGAATTGTTTCATATTTATATATTTATGTATTGATAAGTGTACTTTTAATTAATATTTTTCTAGTAAAAACTAAAAATAACTTAAATTATAAAACGATCATAATTTTTGCAATACTTTGTATAGACACTATCCATGCATCTTTTGTAATATAAGTACACAATATTACTGACTGTATTAACTATTTTTGAGATAGTCATATCTTAATTAGTTTACACGTAAATAACGATTTTGTGACAAAAACAAAAATAGCAAAACATCCAGTTCTATAGAACTGTATCCAGAAATTCTTACAAAGTTTTCATATTTATATTTTTATTACTCTACACATAGATAATTATATATATATATATATATATATATATATATATTGTTGTTGTTGTTCGAGTTGTTCGAGTTGTGTTTGGGCTGTCATAGTGTCAACAACTCATTTCTGAAGATGGCAAATGAGACTTTGCCGAA
>JAODVP010158681.1:0-14959 GCA_025400035.1 Tetradonia laticeps
AATGTCGAATTTTAGCATAATCATAAATTGGAGACACTTTGAAACTACATAAGATACAATTAACTACAAACTGTAGTTAGAAATTTTAAGGATAATTCGATTTGAGCATCTTGATATGAGAAACCAGTTCCGGTCACTCGTTATGGATTTCGTTGTTGCGTGTAATTGTGTTAATGACAACTTTTATCGAATCAGAACTTTAGCCACAAACTTTCCAAAGTTTATCAGGGAAATTCCCTAAGTATTTTGATATAGCCTCTGCAGATTCCTTTCAGAGTTATTCCATTTCCTTTATGCATAGAATTATGCTTAAAAGAATTTCAATGCACAAGATGGTGGAAACAGCATTCCACCGATAAGTTGATCCTTTATATTCGGTGAGTAAATTGATATAAGAAAGATATGGATACCGGCGGTTCGTTACCGAGATTTGACATTTTCAAATATCGAATATCCAAATGCTCAGAAATAATCCCCGAAAAACCTGTAAAAGTTAGTTGGTCAAGTTCTCATATATTATGGGCTGACGTTGATTCTGGACACACTCTATATATGTTTTGTAATATATATAGACCATTGAATACTATAAAACAAAATCACTTACACTTTATTCTGTTCCTACTCGTTCCTACAAATTTGGTACAATCAACAATGATAAAGTAATTTAGAAGCTCACATAAGTACTTTTTCACTCTTTTCACACATAACATTTTACTACACAGACATATTTCATCTATTCCTTGTTCATAAAGACTAAAGTTATCTGAAAATTGATGGGATCCGGATGTGGTTGCTTTGCGTCTCCAGTACTATTTTTTATTGCCTGCAATTAATTAAAATAATAATATAATTGATTTCAATTGAGTACAATCAGAAATATTTCTGGAAATTTATTGAAGTCATGTAATTTCCCATGGGTACCGATCGTTTTAATTTAAATTTAAAAATCAACCTTTAATTCTAATTAAAATTAAAAGATTCGGAAAGATCCTGCTTTGAAGTTATAAATCCAAAAAATAAACATCGCTAATCGATCTAATATTTATTTATTGAGCAATCTATTTTTAGACTTAATTTTTGTACCCATTGCAAATGGCATGGCTTCAAAAATAAAGAAAAATCCCTTTTTTTTTCATATAAAATTAACCGACCGTTTTTCACCATCGATCATGTTATTAATCAAATTCATACTCACATTTTTTTGCATTGTGTTTCCTCCACGCCGTCCAATTTTCGCTAGATCAATCTCAATAGGGAAAGTATAACTTTGCTTCACCGTACCGAAGCGTCGTACAGGAAGGGGAAGCTTAGACTTCCTTTTCGTATTTGTGTTCACTAATTGTTTCGACACATTTAAATTCGCACAAGACGTACTAGTATTCGCATGTCTGCAAGGTACAACCACTTGTAAGGAAACAGACTGCATGCGATTACTTACTTCTTCCTGTGTTTCACTCGCATTCCTATTAAAATCTTCATTGTGCGCATCTGTTATATCCGCCAAATTAACAGTGAAAGTCGTGTTTTGTGCCAGATTAGGTTGCCCAAAATCCCCACTGGCTACATGAAATGCTACCGTTTGCTCAGGGTAGAAATTAAATGGATCCTGAGACATAATTGCTTCAAGTTTTTCAGCGGAGGAATCTTTTTGTGGTAGATCATCCTGCGTTAAGTTTGTAAAAGTTCGATTCAGTTGCGTCCATTCCAAATTCACACTGTCTGTTTTGCGTGGACCCTCATTATCACTCCAGCACATTTCCATAACTTCTTCCTCTAAATTACTATACTGTCTGGATGGTGTTTTAAAATTGAAATCTGTCATATCACTGTCAAGGTCATTGTCATGGCCTTGCCTATTGGACTTATTAAACCTGGGAATGCGACTAGTTTTCTTTTCGGTTTTATCACTATTAATAGAGGTCCGTGATGGTAAGACACTCTTTGGATGTAAGCATATTGGTATCTTACTTTTACTTTTAACCTTAAGGGTAGCAGCAGGTATAAAATCTAACTTCCTTTCACAGAAATCTTCGTGGGCATTGAATATGTTACGTTTGGTACGTTTACTTATAAACTTTGTCCTACACCTCTTGAAGTTGAACTTTCGTCTGTTTTTTCTACAGTCCAGAAAGGGTTTCGCTCGTTTAAACGCGTCATAATAACAATTAAATGCAATGTCAGAACTCAAACCTAAAGGCCTATCCGTATTAGTTGCTTTGTTCTTTATCTTTGTTTTATTCTTAATCGTATTCTCAAACCTGTTGCTGAATGCTAGAGGCTCTATGAACCCATGAGAATAACTATCGAATGATGGTACGAGACTTTTCATATTAGATTGATTGCCACATTGATTATTGAGAATATCAACCACAGATTCCTTCGTGTCGCTTGTAATATCAGAGACTATTATCATATTACTCACATCTTTCAGCACTGTTATGGAAATACAGTTTGAACAATTCGAAATAAAAGCCTCATCTAGTTTTTTCCCTTCACATTCCTCACCGTCGTTATTCTGATCGGATGTATTTGACATTTGACATGGCATAGTCCCCGCATCCACCTTGACCTTGACTTCAGAGTCCTTTCTATGTTTACGATGGTGCTTACGACTTTCCCGATCACGATTTTTCGGTTTATATACAGGAATTTCAAGAGAACCAAGTTGTGCTCGTGTTATAGACGCTTTTGATTTTCTCACACGGGGGTCACAACTGCATATATTCTGAAGATCCGCATTAGATTCCTCTAAAAATGTCTGCATGTGGTTGGTGGAAGGAATTTTCATGCTGACTGTGAACACTTCCAAATTCATAGGTTTAGATCCCGTGGAAGGCAACACTTCTTGGGTATGCAGGTGTTTATAATGAGATTTCGTCTTAAATCTCTTACTTAAACCTGTTAATTGTAGAAGAGATTCTTTAATACGTACCAGACTGCCATTACGCTTGGGTCTCCTGTCTTGATTTTCGAGGTCACGTTCGCCATCTGCTTTATCATTGCCTATGTCTATGCCTTTGAGTTTAGATTTAGATTTTTCTTTGCTTTTACGTTTCCTCGATTTTACTTTATCATTGTCAGGAGTACGTGATTTGCGCTTTCTGCGCTCAGGGGAATATGGTTTGGTATCATATCGCTCAGCCTTCAACTTAAAATTAGTTTCTTTAGTTTTTGATTCTTTCTGAGGCCTGCAAGGACTCATTGATTCATCTCGATGTTTATGTCGCCGTAACTTTATCTCCCAATGTTTATCATTCTTTTCAATAACTTTCTCTTCAGTTTGTATCTTACAGCGTTTTTTTGAGGTTATCGGATGCTTTTCACCCTTGTCATTTTCGACCGGGTAAATTGTTCGATGATTTGATCGATGATTCCTAGTCTCATTCTTTTTCTTCTGTGTTTCATTGATTTTATCTCTTTCATATTTTTCTAGTTCTTTTAGTTGATAATGACTACAGTTCCGATTATTCTGTATACAATTTATTTCATTTTTATGACAATTTTGTTTGGGCAGCATTGGTTTGTACATAACCTCATCTTGCACCGTTGCTTCTCGTTGGTGATGATGCAGCCGGCTATTTGCATTGTGTGTAATAACGGATTTCCGCGGATTCAGCACATCAGTACTATGTTGTTGTGGAGGAATCTCACAATTACTGAATGATTTCTTATTAGGTAGTTTTATATGCCGCTTCAGTCTATGTTTGCGTTGATTT
Source organism: Tetradonia laticeps (assembly GCA_025400035.1). Lineage (NCBI taxonomy): Eukaryota > Metazoa > Arthropoda > Insecta > Coleoptera > Staphylinidae > Tetradonia > Tetradonia laticeps. The sequence goes on from JAODVP010158681.1 coordinate 3,717, forward strand.
TGGTTCATCAAAGCTTTCGATTCGCCAATGCATATGTCCGTGAGACTCTCCTTCGGCATAATAGAATGTAAACTACGTGATTTTCTAGAGCTACAAAAAGATAACTTCTCTATATCCCGTGAAGTTGCGCTTGGATCTGTATCTGATACTACAGTTGAGACTTTACTGCCACTCGTTCGGGATTCTCCGCTGGTTGAAACATTCAGCGAAGTGCCCATACTATCACTATGCCCGTACTGGCCCACCGCGTTTACTAATTCCAGCACGTTTTGGTTCATATCATAGAGATGAGCATTTAGATTCTCTTCGAGAATAGTCGACATTGCTTGCGGTAGACGCATTTTCGTTCGGGAGCGATTGTCGCGATTTTCATTGAGGATTTTCAGCCTTATATCATTTGCAACAGGCGCGCTACGTTTTTGTTTCTGCCAAAACAAGAAATCTTTCTTCCTGCGTGAGGAACTCATAGTTTACGACTCGCGGGGACTGCGTATTTACGCGATTTGTTCAAGTGAACAGGGTTCACTAGTTACTAAATAATAATTCTGGACATTAGAGCGTACGGCGTATCGGAATTTGTTAGAATTAGAGGGAATATGAGCTTTTACATGCCGGATTATTCGTTTCAGATATTAATCAAACATTTTGACTACAATTGACAGCTGCCATTTTTACGTTTACATGTTTATAAATACTAATCATATACGAATATAAATTGTAATAATATGTATTTTGTAGTAAATCGAGGTTATTTTAGTCAAGATTAAGTCATGGTTAGCTTGTTTTTTGATCATAGATTTCCTTGTAGTGCTTGCATCAAGTCACTGACTTTATCGATACGTGGCTTGGGCCTCGGTGGCGCTTTATGATTGGTGATATAGTAAGTACTTGCGATTTCCAGCAAACCACGGCGGCGAATCGAAGGCGCATGCGTGTGTTGATGCCACACGGAAACATGGCGGTCCTTTGTAATATGCAGCATTGCAGGGCACGCATGCGCTGCACCCACCGTGCATTTCCAAGTAGAGCGTGATTGTCGATTGTATCGATACTCGTGCAGAATTATACTACACAGTGTATCGCCTTTTCTGCATTCAATCACGTCGACTGTAAAAAGTAATACATACATAAACATTATGTATGGACAAGTTGTTTTTTCACTAACCTGGTTCCGCCTTCTGTTGTTGTAAAAGATTAAGGACGTGCATATTCATAGCTTCGTCCTCATCATCCGAATCCAGATAAATTGTATCATCCGACTGTGACTGTGCACTTTCGTCTAAGTGCATCTCTTGCTGCGGGACACCTGGCTGGTCATCCTTCATTTCAATCTCCACAAGATTCATTAACATTAACGGGTCATTAATATTGGTAGACTGATTGTGAGTCTTTACTTCCGGCTCTCTCACTGTTTCAATGCTTTGACAGTTGCCTACTACCGGCAGTGGATATTTAGTAGCATTAGTATGATTTGCGGTAGATGTCAGAGACGAACTCCGAGATTTCTTGACAATTGGCAACATTTCAACCTCTTCATTATTCAAAGGTATAATATTTTCATTCTTTGCAGGCTGTGATTGTCTTAAAACAGGTTTCTCCTGTTTCTCCTGACATTTTAGTGGATCGGCACTTGCTCTCTCGTCGTAAGATGTACTAGACTCCGGCATGTTGGTTAATCCCTTAATCTTGAATGCTTTTGCAGTTCTGACAAAGTCGGGAAATTCATCTTCAGTTATTTGTACTATGCCTTCATACATAAATATGAGCAAGTGCTTTAAGACATGTTGCTTCACATCATGCATATAGAATATGGGATGTTTACATGGATTAGCCTGGAATAATTCTTTGAAGAATGGGCTGAATATTGATAGTATGACTTGATGCGCCTTGAAGGATCGTTCTTCAGCTACGATAGTAACATCAGCTATATCGGATGTTGCCAAGATTGACCTCAGGCCGTCAGTGACATTGGTGTAATAGTCGTTGTACGTAATGTTATATGTGCCCATTATGTTTTTATTCTGGAAAATAAACACGATGAACACTCTTATAATTCACTTCTATAATTCACACTGCCATATAAGGGGTTTAGTTTATTATACACACCTAAATAACCTTATATTTATTACTTTTTGGGGATATATTGTAGATTTGTATCTAATATATACTGTACTTTTGTAACATTATATTATTAGGAAGCTAAAAATATTACGTATAGTTTTGTAGGTTTTGTTCTTACAGGTTATGAGGAATGATTTGGGCGCGTTCCGTTTGGCGCTGGTAGCGCTTAAACTCGTTCCATTAGAGTGTAATGTATGACACACACATTTGCATTATAATATTACATATATTATATACTTATCTATCTTGTAATAATAGTTCAATTAATTTGTATATTTATTCGCTTTCACAAGTAGATTAATCTTCTCGAACAGTAAATAGAACGAATTATTACAATTGCGAGTGTTCTGCACGCCTTGTAGTATAATGGAACGCACCCGTTTATACACCCTTTTCAAGTTTAAGGTATCTAGGGACTTTTTTACAAGGACAGCCCAGTGTTCCCAACCTTGAGTTGTCAGTAGTCAAATAAAACGCATGGAAGAAAAATTATTCAGAAATTTTTCCTTTTACAAACTTCGGCAACGAAGCCACACTAGCGGAAGTTTTAGTTATTGAAGCAATATCTAGCAGTAGCAAAATATTTGAATGTTTAGTGTATAGTTTCTATGAATTAAATTGAATATGCGTCATTTTCACTAGCGTTAAAATTAAGTTTGCGGTCGATTAATGGCACAAGAAACTGGAGTGTCACATTTGTAATATTAATGTAATCAAATTTTACATTAACTTTTAGAACAATTAAAACGGTTTTCAAGGTAATCTTTGAAAATTAGTTTATAATGTGTAGAATGTGTTGCCTAACTAACGTATTTTTATTATTTCCTTGATTTATATGACAATACAATACATTCTACTTTAATTGTTATTTAATGTAATTTAAATATTAATACGAAGAATTGAAAAATACGCTAAAGAATTATAATTAATATGGAAATTTCCGTATGTGTGGTTGCCTATACTATGAATAATATTACCATTCAACGTGGACCAATCGCGTAGAGACAAATTGTCGAAAACGTTGAACTCGCCTAGCGGTTTCTGATGATTCCGATGAATTAAACTTTCCACATCGTAATAGTAATAGTATAAGTCACTACGTGGAGACATAACGTGGACACCGTACCTTGAATTCTAGCTATACACAGGACTTCATTTGGTAAGAATTCAATTCACTTTTATAACTGAACCCAGTAAGTTAGACGAACATAGCAAGTTAACCTAGAAATTGGTAATTTTCAGGAATTTCAGAGGCGAGTTTAATTGTCATAATATGGACTTACATGTGTATTTATTCGCATTTCTGGCGATGGTGGCCAGTATTAGTGCACTGAAAGCCGGCGAATGCGAAGTTTGCATCAAGACATTAGACAAATTCGCGGAAACATTAGATTCCGAAACGAAGGCAGATCCTAAGAAAATAGAAGAGGCATTTAAGCAATTCTGCAAAAACGTGAAGGACAAGGAAAATCGATTTGTAAGTAGTCGTTCTTGAATTAAGAATTCTGAATGAAGAAAACTGAATTGAACTATATTGTGTAGTGTTATTACCTGGGTGGACTGGAAACGTCAGCTACCGGTATTCTGGGAGAAATGTCCAAGCCTCTATCCTGGTCTATGCCCTCCAACAAGATCTGCGAGAAATTGAAAAAGAAAGACGCACAAATCTGTGATCTGCGCTACGATGTACAAATTGACCTGAAAACTGTGGACTTGAAGAAGCTCAAGGTCAGAGACTTGAAGCGCATTATCAATGATTGGGGAGAGGACTGCACTGGCTGCATTGAGAAGTCGGAATTTATCAACAGAATAGAAGAACTGAAGGCTGTGCACACGGAACTGTGAAAACTTTACTAATTGCACAACAAATTGATAGTGGTAATTATATTAAGTGCTAGCAATTCGGCCTGATGTGAGTGAATTAAGCTGAGTGTAAGTAAGGTATGTGTATTAAGTGTCAATTATATTGTTTGTTTTTACATTGGTCATCAAGAAAGCAAGTACAGCTTTCATTCGGACACCAATGTTGATAAATCCTGTTATTTCACCACTGATTGTATAGCAACGTTTCCTTTGATATGGCACTATATTTTGATAATTGTCTTAAATTAAAGAGATTAATATAAATTATGAATGGAATGTAGTTTGAATTGCTCTCATGTTGAAATGAAAAATTTTATAGCTTAATTTCTCAAGACAGTTTGGTTAAGGCTTCGTGATAGATCTTTGATAATTAATAAGAGATAAATTTTAGGGGAGAGCGAAATATAACAGAGGCTCCTTTTATCTGTCGTTTTTAAGTTTTCCAAGAGCTTTCGCGAACCGCAAAACTATCAGCTACACACTTTGGAAACCCCATGTTTCTAGTTTCGATTTATGCTTAATTTTACTTAATTTTAAACACATGGCGCAATCAATCATCTCATGCAACTAAAAGTGAAGTTCAAAATTTTATAATACGACTTCTGGAATATAACTTCATTTTCGTTTGTGATAAATATGTAGGGTCATTCCATGTCAACCTGACACACCTACTTTGCCGCACCCCTTCCGATTTGAATCAAATTTCGTGCACTTATTCTTGGTGCTAAAATATGTAAAGATTTAAAAATTTCGCAAAAAACGGCAACCGCAAATTTTTAAATCGCACTAGACGCTGACCTATTTGCACCAGGGATCTGGGAATGGTGTCGTTTCGTTGCTCTTTACAATGGTATGCAAACTTTTATATGGGATTTTTTATGAAAAAGTACATAATTTAAAATCTTGAAAAAAATACATTAATTCCTTTACAGCTGTACAGATCTTCATGCCAAATAGGAATGTGGGAGGATGACGGGGTCAATTTTTAAAAAGCATATTACTACTTCAGGTTGGCGTCGGCCGTGTCAGGGTATGTGACTGCGCAATTCTTGCGATGCGCCTGCTTGCTGACATGAGTTATCAGCTATAAGACTAATGAAACTGAAATGTATGTATAGAAGATTTCTAGGTCCAAATTTTATTTTAGGGAGAATTTAAATAATAAAGAAAAGATTGGTATGATCATACCCAAATCCATCAATTGCCGGTTGATTGAGTGCCTTACCAATTAGATCATCAGCACCTCTTATGTTTACACTTTGAATAACCAATAGTCAAATCAAAAGGGGTGAGATAAAATTTTAATTCAAAGTATATCGGCTTGATGTGGAATGACCCTGTATTTGCTTGCTGCGATGGTCGCCCTATATCTACAGAACACAGGATAATGTATAAAATGCATACTCGACACTTAATGGAGGCGCGCGGTCGTAGCCAGAAAGACTGCAGGAGCAGAACGATTAAATTTTAATTCAATTCAATTATCAATAGCTCGATATTATAATTAACATTTAATACTTCTTGTTGAAAGGTTAAACCAGGTCCGTGCAAAGCTATTTGGGGGGCCCGGGTGCAATTCTATTAGAGTGGGGCCCCTTTTAATACATAAAAATATAAACTCATTATATATAATACATAAACAGTAAAAATAACAAAATATAAACAAGTAAAGTAGATATCTAATATCAACAGTAGGTACTTTCAACACAATTATTATTTAGCGTGTTTTATTCAATAGACAATATTGCGCAACTATTTAAGTGTCCCTGCGAGATTGTTGACCGTAAATAGGTTTTGATTAATTTTAGTTTACTGAAGGACCGCTAAGTCGATACCACAGTTACCGATATTATCAGAAAGATTCTTAAACCTTAAACTTAATAGACGGAAAAATTTCTTCTAAATTGTTTGTAATAATAAAATGTTACAGATCTCGAGGTTTATTTATCTTATCATTATTTTGTATCATATCCTGAAGAAAACAAATGTTCGGAATAGATATCACTTGATATATCGTCGGAGTATTCATTATAAAAATCTTTCACACTTGCTTATACATATTTCACTATTTCTAACCTGTTTTAAATAGTAATAAAAAATCGATTTTTTAACAACATCTGATATTACTGCAAAATATATAATACCATCGATTAACCAGAAAAAAACATAATATTCAACTTTTCTTCAAAATCTGATTTCTTTCCTGTACCTAATTTCAGGGAAGTTTGTACTAATATATAAGTTTATTGCTTCTTCATTAGCTGTTCGTACAATTTCCTTAAAGCAATTTCTTTTTTCCAGCAGTGTTTTTTTCTGTATTTTTATCAATAACTTGCAGGTCTTGCCATCCTTATCCCCCTCTCTCCTCTATCCTCATCCCCTCTTTCTCCCCTAACTTGTTTCCTCCTGCCCCGCGCGAGAATTATCTTCAGTAAAATATGTATAAATTAGAAACTATAGTAGCTTTGCAAATTGTTGATACTGTTTTGCACCCTGCCTTACCATCATATTTTCTCTGCCTATTTTCGTATGTTCGTTTGACTTGGTCCTTGTGAACTATTTGCCCTTTTCGGTACTTGTTTGCTTACGCACATACGTTTCTATAGACAGAAAAGCAATTATGTCACTTTACAAATCCTCAATATTTTTTACTCGAAACAATAGACATCGACCTGTCAACGCCTGTCATACTAGCAATTACCCCACAAAACAACAAAACAAATGGTTAACGATCACACAGATATACTCATGCATAGCCATATTGCAGTTTTTGGCGGTCTAATTGTTCTCCTAAACCTTCCCGGTAACATTCTGAATATATTTTCCATTTACACTATTGCTCTATCTGTTACTCTGTTCATGCGTCAACCCTGCAGGAAGCATTTTCTAGTTGTTTTTTCTACATATAAATATTCAACACTATCCAAGGTCCAATCACAGGACTGCATATTTGTAAGTAAATATTAGGATGCCCAGGGGGGCCCCAAATTACAGGGCCCGGGTGCCTTGCACCCTGGGTTAAACAATATGCCAACAACAATATTTTGATTCTCTACTTAATTAAGTTTATTTCATGTAAATTAAAAATGTTAAATATAAAATATGTGTAGTAAATTTTTATACTTTGTTTTTCAAAAGTTCAGTTGTAAAATTTGATAAATGGTAACAAACAATTTTATTGAGCATTGGAACCATTGTAATGTTCACAACTTCATTGTTCAGTCTGAAATTCCTCCTCTATCAGCCATTAGCATCACCGGGTTCCAAAAGTTACTGGACAACCCATAATATTTAACAATACTTTTGTCACTCACTCGTCCTGGATACAGGGTGAATCAGAACTCTACCAACAAACTACCAGAGATTGATCAGGGATGTTTTCTGAGTAATGATGGATAATGAAGGAACTAATAGTCTCCGATAGTTCGTTACGGAGTTATTGGACTTCCTTGTTGTATAGAATTGTGGCAAAGGGAATATTTTTCGAAGCTCAACTCGAACGGCAAAGTTTCAACAATTGATCAGGGATGTTCCCTGACTATTTTGATATATGGTCTCCGATGCATCCTTCTGGAGTTATTTCAAATTACTGTTGTGCACAATCGTTTTTTTTAATGTCTTTTATGTAGTAAATCTCCATAGGTCTCTGCGTGAAGTATTCTTCTTTGTGGATTTACCCAAAATTCCTTCATTGCTCGTAATTTTATTCATTGGTCCACGACCGTCAACTATATTGTCCGTATTCTTGCTTATGCACAAATTTCGAATGTGCATCCATATTTTAAAGTGACAACACACGCCTCGTATCACGTTTGTCGGCTAGTTCCCAGACTTGGCGTTTTCCAATGAATGATTATGCTCTTGTATCTTCTGAGAAGTATTTTTATACGTCGGTTTCTTCCGGGGCCTCTTCAATATTTATTATCCTGTCATCCATTTGATTTCCCAACCAGAATGCCAGCGGGAGGGCACAGCCCTCCGGGCACCGAATCGATCCCAGGGGACGGGGTTGTGCCTATAACTCCAAATGGTCGTGGAGCGTGCTAGAAGGCAAGACTTGTCAAACCCTGGACAATAACCACCTGGTTCGCGAGGGTTTTGTACAGGTGAGGTTCCAGCACCGCATTGCTCATAGTGCCTGCTGTGCTGGCGGACAAGTCGTAGATGTCCTGTTCATCGTAAGTGTTGGCGAAGTGAAAAGCACCGGACGTTGGTGCTTTTATATTACACAGTTGTGTTCACCAGGTATTATTTTCAATACTCGGCGCTGTGGTAAATGATACCTCGGAATCCAAGTTCCCTGAACGTCGATTACAGCCTGAATCGCTACGAATAGGGTTCGTTGGGTTGTCTCAGTTGAGCTAGAAAGTTTTATATGTTTAATGACTGTTTTCTCATTGTTAACTGCTGGCTTATTTGTTGCTTAGTATTATCATATGTGTAATGCTTTAATTCTTATCTACAGTTCTCATTGTTCCCAAATGTTAACAAAATACTAATCCCAGTAAATACCTTTTCTTAGATGTACAAAGACAAAAAAAAATACCATCTGATGAAATTTCAGTAATAAAAAATTAATACATACCTATATAAAATTTTATGTTCTTGCCGTTATTGGAAAATCTCCATATTGACATTTTGGTGGTAATAAAGACATTAAATAATGATTTCAACCTAAATTTTCCAAACTTTCTTTAGGATCATTAGCGTCACTAACAAATTCTGTGAAGAAATATGATAATAATTTGGTACATGTATTGAAAATATTGGAAGTAGGTATTTACAATAAAAAATAAATAAAATGCTGGATTACCTAAACTTGTTGTAGAACAATTGCTGCAGCTTATAATTGCTTCAAGATACTTCAAAGGTCTTTCAGGTGTAAATATATTTCCCGTAGGATGGATATCCTCGTTGTCATCCTTGTCGTTCAGTTCTGCAGACATTCCTGAGTGACTTCGACTAAACTTCCTGTGTTTTGAAGTTTCACTTTCTCCTTGCAATAAACTTCTATCGAGGGGCCTACGAGATGCCTTAGGACTTCTCCAAGAAATTATACCTGGCAGACTTGCTGGTTTCGACATTTTCCGCTTAGAACTGGAATTGATGTAAACCGAATACAGAAAATGTTCGGAACATACCCTAGTTTCAGGTCCAATATCAAATAAAGGTCTGTTAACTGAAACTAACCTCAAACACACAATTTTTTAATCTTAAGTTAAGCGCTAATTTATAATATATAGGTGTCCAATTAATATATTATATACACTTATGACTCCAACGATTCTTAGGCCAACAATACAGTCCATACCGATAAAACTAGTTAAATATATTAATAAACATTTGGCGTGGATATGACTCCATGTAAATATTCGTTAATTTTAGCAGTTTGTTAATTTGTTTTACATCTTTTACGTTAGTCCTCAGCTGTCATGTTGGTAAATTTACATACGTGGGGGGGGGAAGGCGACAACGCCGCTCTGCTGGCATTTGGTAAAACTAACATTACAAAATCGTTTCAGATCGTACAAAGTCGCGTTTTCATGTCAGTTAGGCAGCTGCAGCCAGCTGATACTCTGGTGGTTAGGAAAATCATCGTTCCTACTGCAACCGTACTCGTTCAGCTTCTTTTCCCCTCCACGCCAGTGTTCGAGGGGCAGCGCTTGCAGCAGCCTAGCTAATTGTGTGAAAGCATCGTAGATAGCGCTGGCGGTATGCAGTTTTGTTTTTTTCAATTGTAATTGCAAAGCACACTATTTGTCCAACGTCTCCTAGAAGCCCGTCATTCCCGTGCTGCCCGTCATTTTATAAATACGTCATTATATAAATACATGTCTTTGTATCGTGGTCTTCGTAATAATCGTTGTGCTACAGAACATCAAAATACGCAGACCTCGCAGACCAGCTGGACCACATCGACCACATCTACCACGCCAACATCGCAGACTAACCTGACAGAAATTCGTGTATATAAACAGCTAAACTTCATCGCGCTGCATCTTTTTGCATATCCTGTGATTCAAACCGAAAACAATGGAAGACAAATTTATGTAATACTGAGCTGGAAAAATAACCAAAACGACATTAACAGCAAGTAGTGTAGTAATTGAAATTGAAATTTTACTCAACAACAATTCATATAACTTTCAATCTATAACTCCGAAGTGGGGAAGCTTGTTTACTTTGCGTTTATTTTGAATGTTGCCATTCGTTTACAATTTGCCTTTCATCACATTTGCGTTTCACCACACTGGTCGCTATTCTTATCGCAAACTCTTGAGGAATAGGTACTATATCTTTACTGTCACCTTTTGTTTCGTTTGGCTTCAATTCGACGAGCTTACATTTTCTGTATACAATTTCTTAGCTTCGCTTTGTATTCTTTTGTTTCGTTTGTTTCCTTCTGTTTGCCACGGTGCGGACAAGTTTCTTTCAAAGTTCCAAGTAAGTTGTGGAGTTGTTATAACCTAATTTATTTCTCCAGTAGTTTCGGCTATTAACAGGGATCTACACAATCAATACAATTCATCCATTGTCTCCAACAGTTGGTATTAATATTTCGATATTACTTATGGTTCGTGTTTTTGGGGTTTTGTTGTTGTGTGGTGATAGTTGTTTCGGGAATTCCATGATGTATGTCCAAAATTTCAACTAATTTCAAACCCCCTATTTCTTTTACTTATATCATGCTATGATAATGTACCAAATTTCATTATTTTTGATTAAAATTAACCCATACCGCAATATACGAATATACGATGTAAATATCTATTTTTATATTTTAATAAAAAATTAACATAAATTAGTACAATTTCTTTTTCAACGTCTCTTTTTTTTACAATCTGGGTAATGTCTCCTGCGATTTTGCACACGCGGCAAAATAAATTCTTTTTGTCCTTCATCCATCGGCTGTTAGAAGCCCTTGTTTGAAATCCTACATGAGTTTCACTACTCTCTCCGCTGTATCATTTACCACTTTCAAATTTTTCATAGTCTCTTTGGCATGAAGATAAGAAATATTTTCTTCGCAAAAAATAAAATCGATATTTAAGAAATCTAAATCTATGCTTAATTTCTTCAGCTCTTTACCGAAATCAACTCGCCAATTCCTTTATCTGGAATGATAAAATTTTACAAAAAGAATTTATAATATAATATTTTTAAAACAGATTTGGAAATTTTATGCTAAATTTATCAATGGAAAAACTAACTTATAACTGCCGAACAAAGCGTTTACGGGGGTCGACACGGGGGAAAGT
>JAODVP010158792.1:0-13656 GCA_025400035.1 Tetradonia laticeps
TAAATTTAGAATTTAAAAATAACATATCCATTGATAAAGAAAGAAAGTGTCAAAAAGTGATCCGCCGACAGAACTCGAACCTGTGACGCTTAGCGTTCCGTGCTAACATTTGAGTTATGTCGGACCCTTAGCACCGAACGCTAACCTGCGAACCGGTTCGACTCCTACGGCGGATGCCTTTTCGAAACTTTCTCTCTCTATCAATGGATATGTTATTTCCAAATTCTAAATTTAGTATTCTTCAGCTTATACTTCAAATTATTATGCAATTAAATGTATGATTTTTTTGCTATGCTTGTAATTACCAATCGATACGCACTATAGCGATATGAAATTCGGAAAATGGTGAATGCATTTTCATATACGGTAAAGTAAAATCGTTTTTGCAACAATGCTGACCTACGCATTAATATATTCCTCTACCGCACGCGATGTTTTTTAATTGTGCAAAATTGGACCGCAATTTTGAAATCCCGTTTTGAGAATTAGAATCAGGACATTTTATTATTAAGAACGCATTTCCTACTATTTTACTCGTCTAGTTATTATACACAAAATCTTAATTTTTAAAACCCAGATCTTAAAATTAGGATTACACCATAAAATCTTAAAATTTGATAATTATTATGTTCCTAGAATAAGCTGTTAAGAATTGTGGAATTTTTTGCGGAAAATATATCGCCGTACGTAGTTGGAATTGTAATCTAAGATAAAGACGGTCAAAAATACATTTCGTTACCCCTGACTTGTATTCTGTCCACGTAACACATTGAAATTTAATTCATAACACAGTTTAATTCCTACGCATAAAACTAGTCGTAAAGATAATGCGATTTTAATTGGCCCTAACTAGAAAAACAGTTTGTATATTTTTTAATGCAATGCGTAAATAAACACAAGTACGAATACAAACACGAGTAGTCGTAAACCTCACGCAAGCTCAACCACCACAGACAAAGCGAAATTAATATCCGCGCACGCCGGCCTCATAAAATTGTGATCGCGATTAAATGGCGCGTACGCTATGCTTTCTTCTCCTCGCCGCTGTGATTTTTTATTCGCGCGGTGCGGCAATAATTCAGTAGAAATGCCGGCTCAGCCATTACATGCGTACGTAAGAACTGGCGAGCATAACCGATTAGTCAGCGCTTTTTCATTGCGAGCATTGCTCCAGGAGGACAAAAGCTCAAACAATGTACGCGGCTATCCCAGAATTTAACGCCTCGGTGAAATCTCCCAGCAAACAGATAAGCGACCAATACTTATTTAATTACTGATATGAAAGTCCCACAGCTGCAATTATCTAAGGAACTAAGGAACTAAGTTAAGGCTAAATTAGTTTAATTGCTGATTACTGATTATTGATTACTTGGTACAAATTACGGAATAATTGAATAGGCTATTAATAAGACGAAGCAACCAGCAGTCCGTTTAGTTCCAGACTGTGTATTCGTATTAGTTGGGCAATTAACAATTTGACGACGTCGACACGTCCGATGATTAATCGCTGCAGTGGCACGGAATCGATCCTGCATGCTGTAATCAATCCAGTTAATAGCATTACTGCCGCACGCAGATTTAATTCACAGCACATATTTATTAATCAGGCTATGAACGCTTTGGAATTATCATAATACTATATAACTGTCGCAACAGTGTTAATTTCAGCGCAATTTAACGTTTCCGAGTTTAATTTTAACGCAAAACACGCCAACTGGCGAAAATAAAACTGAATAATAGCGTGGATAATTAACTAATTTAATAGTGCCATGATTATAAGCGTGTTATCGAGGAAATTGTTTGTTTTACGCGCTCAAATGGAACGCGCGACGTAAATTGGGCCAATTTATTGCAGCAACACGATACGCTGTGTCTCCACGCGCAGCGCAGTGAAGCAGCTGACGTGCTGACGCTGCCAGCCTCTCTCCCCACTATTTTTTGCGCTATAAGAACCCAAGTAATGCGGCGACGTCTCCAGTCGCCACTTCACACTCGCTGCGTCAACATTTCAATTACGTCGCTTGTTATTCCTTTTAACTTCGGTGTATTTTTTGTTATTTTTTTTATTATTTTCGTCTACTTTGTGCAATTTGTTTTTATATCGGATTTATTTTCGCACAATTTTTATCTCTATTATTGTGATGGAATATTTCAAAATACCGGATATCCAACACCGCACGCTATTCATTAATCACTAGATCAAAGAATAGATGAAAAAATGCAATATCAACCGACGCGGAATAAATGCCCATTTTGATTGCTTCCTTTTTGCTTTGTGCTTTGTGTTTTGGAGCAAATAACAAAATATGCACCGCTCATCATTCACTCTAGTGATTATTATCTTGTCAAAAATTCCCCACATACTTCAACCAACAGCTCAACTAGTAGTCTCGACTATAGAATCATATCGCACAAATGTTTGCTTAAATTCCATTCCCAGCGTTCTCTGCGAATTTATCAGATTTAATTCGTTTTGAAGTTCCAGCAACTGAAAACGGAATTTTCTGCGCATAAAACAGGCACACAAAAGATTTGGAAGCGCTGTTTATGAAAGGGTTGTTTGAGATGGCACGCAGATAGCCAGCGCAATGAGCAAACAAAAGTGGAGGAAAAACAAGCGGTATTTTCGCCGCCCCATCACGCGTTCTCACGCAAACGTAAATGTGCACGCGAGCACGAAGTGTAAACGATGTTAATTTGGAGAAAAAGAGCATCGCGATCATAACGGAGATCCCGACAAGGTCGCGTTGTTACGAGATGGCCAGGAAATTATATTTTTTGCTAATTACCAGTTCTCCCGTAATGGTGCTTTAACAAAAAACACTTTGGTGCATTGTGAATACGTATTTTTTCTATGGAAAAAGGTAAAAGTAGATTCCACAAAATAGAAATAAATTCTAGGCACCTAAGTTATTGTTAAGAAATCGTCGCCAATGAGAGTAACAATAAAGCGCGCTGAAAGAGCCAATCTACCCGAGTGTAACCCATTATTTAATTGAAGATTTGGAGCGACGCCAAATGGGCCGGGATGCAACCCGTGCCTTCACAGATCTCTCTTCCGGCGCGTTCGGCGCAGAATTTGAGAGTTTCCCGGCTGCACGTCTCCGCGGCAAAGTTGAGCGCACTTCTTTTTTTTTACAGCGAGCGCTGGCCAACACGCCGCATACAAATCAAACGCCAGCGGATGATCGCTATTGATTTCTGCGCTTTTTATAATTTTCTTTCATAACGCCTCTTTCATCCCAAACTTTCCAGGCGGCCGGGCAGCCCGGCCGGAAGCCGAGTCAAAGGCGATGCTGGGTCATAATCTTTTCAGTTGAAATAATACACCAACGATCGGATTTCTTTTCTTTGAACGGGAAATGGAAAAGTTTTATATTCGAAAAAAATTACAAGAGAAAATAATATTTTAAAGAAAATCTAATAAAATCTAATAAATGATTATCATTATCATTAATGAAAACATGTTGATGCTATTGATGTTACTGTTCGACCGATAAACACGTTAAACGTGGAGCTGGAGGCGGCGCATGTAAAAATTTATGATGCACATCGGCCCATTTCGGATTGTGTTGATTTCGTGTAATAAATTCCACTGCTAATAAACTTTTCGCCAACGTGTCGATTGATATTAAAAGCTTTCGACTTTATTTTTACGCACCTCGCGAGTGAAAGTTAATGGTCTGGCGGTGGTCGATGGCGTCTGCTCGCGCTCATTACGCTTTCAAAGTTGAGATTTACGAGCGTCGCCAGGCCGCCATAACTTACCGTTGAGAACGTGCACGGCGACGGCGGCCGCCGCCAACGATCCCACGGCGCACGTGTAGTTACCCGAATGCTTCTTCTGCAACGGTGCAATCGTCAACGTGGCACTGGCTGAATCCGTAGCCTCGGAGACGTTACTACTGTAAGAATAAGAAAATCATAACCACATCTTCTACATAGAAAATTTAAAAAGCGGTGTGGCTGTAACGTTGTTGAAGGAAAGCGATTTATTCCATACCTGATTCCTCTACTGAGAAGCACATCGTCATGCCTCCAACTAACTGGCAGTTCTTTAGCAGTCGCACCAACCTGGCGAGCGTTGCACGCCAGTTCCAACCCACTTCCGGCCTTGTAGTACCTTTCAGTCACTTGCCGACCAGACTCGTCGGTTATCCGCACTTCAGGCGCTGCGAACCAACACAAAAGCGTGGAAACACTCGAACAAATCTATTTGTTAGAAACTGCGAGTCACTTCTACTGCTAGCAATTCCCCTACGAATGTAATGAAATGTAACTAAAGTTGAATTCTACCTATACGAACCTACACCTAGAAGCTTTTGCTGGTAGTCTAGCAAAAAGGGGAAAAATGAGTTGCCATGTTGGAAACGCCTAGGCGGGAGATGAGCTGGGAGTCAATGGAGGCGGCGCCGTGGATAGAAAATATTACCATTTAGCACGATCCCCATTATCATTTACTATCGACCCGCACGGTTTCAATCCATTCCATCCCAGCGAATTTATCGCGCTGGGTTTTATATCTGCGTGCGGAAAATTTATCGAAATCAAACTAGTTTAACCTTTGAGGCTTTATACGTCATTGCCGGTGGCAATTTCAGCTTACTTCCGGTTTATGACGGGAGTTAAATCATAATTAGAATTATCTTGATGAAGTTAATGAAATGATATTATTTTCGATATTCCTACGTTTTCTTCTGAATTTTCATTAAGCTCGTGTATTGGGTGACTTCCGGTTGAATCCGGAAGTTGAAAACAATGGGCATTTTACAACTGACTTTTCCGACACATCTTGGCTGACTTCCGGTTGAAACCGGATGTTGAAATCGCTGGATACTCTACAACAGATCCTTCTGAATTGAGAATTCTAAACATATTTATCCCATATCTTTAATAGTTTTAGATACTAAATTGCTGTTTCTAGCATATAGAAATTGCCCATGATCATAAAATATACCTAATTAGACAGAATTCAATAAAGTACAGAACGCTTTTAATGAAAATTCATAAAATTTTTGAATAAAACAAGAGAAATGACTCTCAGCATGCCTGGAAAACAACAGAAAAGGTCAACAGCGTTTATGTTCTTTACAACTTCTCGCAATTAGTTGGAAAACTGAGTCCAAACTCCTGCGTTGTTGTATTACTCACGTTCGCACGTTTTACCCACGGCGGGATTAATAGTTTCACAAAAGTTCGCAACTTTTACAGCGCCCCTTTCTTTCCGCGCGGGTTTTGTTTGCCGGGTTAGCCCACAAAAGGTGTATAAACCCTCTGGGAGGAAGGAAAGTCATCAGGAAAAAGAAGACGAATGTAAGTGGCAACATGTGTAGTGTATCGTATGGGCAATGTACTTGAGCGGTGAATTACATGCGGAGAACCTGAAGTGACCTAAAAGTGTTCTACCAACCTATGACTTTGAGAAATATCCGCTTCACTTTCGGCGGATGCGTTGCAACCTGACATTCGTAGAGGCCTTCTTCGCGCCGCGTCACGTAGGCGATCTTCAGGCGGTAGTTGTTCGGATACCGGAAGTTCAAAGCGATGCGGTCGTCGCTGCTGTACTGCTGGCGTCCGACTGTGAGCAGATGAATTGAGTCTTCTTTGTGATGCACCCACGTTACCTGCAATAATCAAGGCGGAGATTACAGAGCCGGCATTTGACAAGCGACGAAACGGAAGTGCAGCGGTGATCTATGCATATTGAAGGAGTTCAACTGTGAACTGAATTGAATGCTTGGGTAATTGCAGTTGATTTAGGTGTTCAACTCTCAAACAAGGAAAAGTTAATAGTTTCACTAAATAAAAGCCTTTTTGTAGAAGGTTGCAGAGATATTTTCTTCGGGAGGACTGAGGTAAGAAGAGTCACAATCGAATGAACCGTATTTCAGCTGATTGAACTTTGCGCTCCGCGCTAAAGCTGTTGAAAGCCGCAAAAAAGCGGCCGAAGGAATTTGCTCCAATGAGAACAAACGAATGAAGGGAACCAAGCGAAATGAGAAGTTCAGAGTGCATTGCTTAGACCCAGGAAACGAAAAAACCTGGTGAAATGTCAAATCCTTAGTTTCAACTAGCTTTTACATTTTAACATTTAAATTCTTTTGTTATTAACTAACAAGTAAACTCTTAGTATTAATATTAATATCAAGTTTAGTACTTTGAGAAATTGAGAAATATGTCAAAAATCACAAAACACCTCACTGCATTAGCTCCTCTATCCTTGTCAATTTTCCGGTGATTGATGGAAACTCAGTGCTGTATGAAAGATGTCTATGTGACTCTGCGGAATTCGGAAGTGGGTCCACTCACATATAGTGGAGGCGCCGGTGTGCCCGACGCCTCCACCATCAACTACTCGCCGATCAAAATGCAATAACACTGCAATCTCATTTCCAATTGTGTTTTCAGAGAGGAGAATAGGTAACAGATTTTTCCGCACGTTAGCTTGTTACGTCTATACTGGGTATAGTTTCGACGTCTATCGTGAACATCCGATTTCGTCGCCAGCCACATCACACGGCAAATGCAATTTGTGCAATTCACGCCAACAACAATGCAATAAATACCCACGTAGGAAATTACGTCGTCGAGTCGTGTATTGTAGTTTTGACACAACGCGCGACGTGAGTTGTTGCGAAATGTGGGAAAACTCGATCAGGCGGCGGAAAACAAGGCGACGGAATACAACTTACTGAGGTGTAGCAGTTGTAGATACAACCTGATAAGAGGTAATATGGAATGAAACAAGATGTAGGTAAGTAATAAGTTTTGGAGTATACAGAAAGTGGAAGCTGAATACGGACATTGAAACAAAAACAGCGTGAAAACGTCTGAGTTTTCAAAACAGCCAAATATTAATAGCTTTAATATTTCCTCAGTCTATACAGAACCAAGTCTGTAGCGGAACTAAACACACAAGAAGTTTACCATTCAATCATTTACTACCAAATCCCGAAAAACTTTCACTCACTCAACGCAACAAGATTGATGATTATTTTAAAAACTGAGCGGAGAGTTTGTGCTGAAATACGTTTTGCCACATTTAGCAATTTCTATACCGTACTCTAGTCTACTCTGCCAATTTCATTTACCACAACTTTTTGCGCTAGTTGCGCAAGTTGCGCGTTAGATTAGCTTTAGAACTGGGCACATATAACGCGGTTATAGTGCAAGCCAGCTGGCAGCCGCACGCTTTCGTAGTTCATTTATTCGAGGTTTAAAGCTGTGAACCCTAAACATAAATATCTGCTAACGAGTTTTCCACTTGGGTGCAACACGCGCAAACACGCTGGAAAGCCAGCGGTCAATATAATGCGCTCCCACGGCAAGCTAACTGAATGTAATTGTTATTATGAGGCTTTAGAGTGTTAGAAGTGTGGCGATATTTTTCAGCGTTTGAGAGCTGTAAGCGGTCTTTTCTCGCTTGCTCACTTTGCATGCAGATGGCCGAGATTCATGGCTGGGCGTGATAAAGTGATGGAACTTTCTAGTGTTCTCCAAGTTTGTCGGAACACGAAGAAGGTGAAAACTTTGAGTTTCCGCATAATTTCGCACTGTGAAATGTTCTGTGTTACTTTGTCGTTAAAACGATTTTTTGCTATTCCTAAAGCTATCATTCCTTATATTGCGTTATAATGTTATTGTATAGATAGAGACAAAGCTATGTCATTAACACTTTAGAGAACACATGTTTGACACTCTGGACATCCTGAATATAACAACCGCAGTGCGTGTCATTACGAGTTTAGTTTACGAGTTTCCTGTTTCATGCATTTCGTGAGTTTCATGTGTTTCATGCTATTTTTCAGATGACGGAGAAGTTGCGGAATGGCGACGAGTGGAAAGTTGTAAAAGCCGCAAACTGTGCACAAGTTGGAGTATCCGAAAGTGTTTAAAAGTATGTACGTTCTATCTATGTGGACCAGAGGATGAACTGTTATTTGGGACGGAAATATAAATCTCGGCAACGTATCAAAATGAAGCAAAACATAGTGCGAAACTGGTGGAATTTATCAATATCAATGATACGGATATTTTTATATATGTATTTCCCGTCATCCGCATAGATTTATTTTATTAATATATCTACAATTATAAATAGACAAATAATTTGTCTATGTATAATATATTATTAAATAGTTTCCAAATTTATTTATATTAACACCTTCATCTCCTCCCATCCCAAAATTATACTCCTTACCGAAAATTCATAAATTAAATAAAGAGGATTTAATTTTGGAAAATTTAGAATAGTTATTTCCTATATAAATTCGGTCACTTATGATTCTTCAAATGGTTATATATTCAATATATCTTTGTTATCTTAGAATTAATTGCAGCATTAAAAATGTATCTGTAGATGAGAATCATGACACTTTTGTTTCCTTAGATGTTAAATATTTTAATGTATATATATGAAGTGTGCACTTCAGTTATTTGATGAAGTTTTATGTTTACTAGTTTTGGTCAAAAGACATTTAAATCAATCACAATTATTAGGATACTAGAGATCGCATTCCAAAAGGGATAGTTAAAAGTTTTGACCTCGCCCAGTTCATTCCTTATTATTACGGAGCGCAACTTGCTAAAAACTAATGAAATATTCGGATACGTTTTTGATAAAAATTGCTTAAATATGCAATAAAAATGAAAAATATGTGATATATTGCCACATTGATTATTTTCTATGGGTTTTGTGAAATCATATGCTTATGAAAACTATCAAGAACTCTTTAAGGTTCACAAAACAGGATCCAGGAAGAAATTGCCATATAATAGATACCTTTTAAGCATGCATGGAGTACGTCACGTGCTCTTGACAGCTACTTAAATCAAAAGCACATATAATTTTTATGGCTCATATAATGCGTTTTATTAAGCTTTGAAAAGCAAAGCTTAAATTGCCCCAGGGATTCAAGCTATCTGTTGCACTATACGCCAGTACTTAATAGATACAGGATAATTGTCCCGTACTGGTTTGAACATCTGGCAAGTCCACCTGCTATACATATAAGAAACATCACAGCAACGTGTTCAGAGAAGGAAGTTTTAATGCTGCAACACATAGAGTAAAACGGGGAACTTGGGGTGCCTTTTGAAAAATATTCGTCAGTACATTGTTTCAAGTCTGAATATTCTATTTTTTTAGAATAACTAGTTTAACATCCGATTACTTCATATAAAAATTTCCGATTTTTTACTATACAATAACACCAAAAATAATGCAATTTTCCAAAACGTGATTTTGGTTCCACATGCCCCATGCTACGGGGAACGTGAGACGGGTGGTGGGGTTAGTGAAATCAATTTTTTTATTGATAAAGCAAGCATTATTGAACAATGAGGAACGGTAATATTGCTAATTTTATTATTGCAAAGCATTGAAAAAATATAATATCGCAAACAAGAAAAATAGGCACGTAGCAGACAACCTTGAAGCACAGTTAGTGCATTAGAACGCATGGCTCGCACAGCCGTTCAGCGCTCAGTGGTCTACTCGTCCCGATATGAACTAATAATCAAATTATATTAAATCTTATCAAGGGAAGTGATAACATCATTAAAATCTCTTGAGACGTCGTGCGGGGATCTCAAACTACATTGGTCATTCAAGATCCACCGCAATAAGTGCGTTATTATTGCTGTTGCAGAATTATACGATGTACAAAACTAAATATTGAAGCTCCAAAATGCACGCGTCGCCTTTGTTTATTATCTGGCGATCACAATAATTATCCAAATTCGCTCAAATTTCGTGTGCCGGCATAGAATACCGTTCTGCACACCTATGAATTTTTTGCAATTTTTAGCGATCGTCCCACGTTCCCCCTACGTCCGTATTCTTACGTATTTCTCTAAATTTATTTAAATTTCATTTTAAGTCTCAATCAAAATATCGCTGCTAGAGAAACTTCTACAAATAAAATTTCCCATTCTTATCCTACTACCCACTCTAACAACATCATAACAACCTCTCCAAAAAAAGGAAGTTTCAACTCCACACCTGATAAATTTATTAATAACCGCGCTACTCCCTCAAACAAAATATTCTTTTGACTATAACTTCTCAATCATATCTTCAAGGCAAAGTCTTCAATAAAGAAAGTTCCTGCTCTAAATTTAAGTGAAACTTATAACAAACATTAAAACCATCCCAAACCTGCTATACACACCTGAAATATCGCAAAAACATTAGGAATATTGGTATTAGTCTATCTTTAAAATTTTAATAAATTAATTTCGTTTTTAAAACCATATATTTGAATACACATTTTCAATTAATATTTTCGTTAGTTAAAATTAACAAAAATAAATTCAAGCAAATTAACGGTGTTTTTATTATGTGACGTATTTAATTAAGACAAATAAGAACAACAATTTCATATTTTAAAATATACTCATACATTTCGCTCAAAAAATTATTCATAAAAATGTTCAAAATTCAAATCATATATACTCAGAACGTATTAAAATTTCTTTATTTTTATTTAAAAATTAATAAATAATCAATTAATTATATTTATTAAAATTATAACATTTCATACAAATCCACAATTTTATTTAAACAAAACACATTTCAAAACCAGCAAATTGTCAATTGGTAATAAATTATTGTATAATAAATTTAATTAATCCAAAACTTCGAATAATTTTATTAATAAATTCCTAAATCGCAGGGATTGGCTAAATCCCAGGGTCGGTTTGTCACGTCGAGCATAAATTAACAATTAAATTTATTGTCTCCGCTATCGATTCCCCGCCGATAATTCCCCAGAGTCTCGCAGGAATCGCGCGCGGCCTTTGTCTCCGCGCCTCAGTTGGATGACGCGCCATGTCTACGGATATTGTAATTACGACGCAATTATGAGGACTATGGAGCTAGTGAACCGAGGAACGCGACTCCCCTGTAGCCGAAGGACTCATTAGTGCATCGCTGCATCGCCGCTGGCATCGATGTCGTCTCGGCGGCGGCGGCGCGGGTGCAAAGCATCCCAGCGCATCTCCTGTCGCCATTGTACTTAATTAACTAATGCTTAATGCGGCCAGCTTTCACGTTAATATAATTATTACGAGCAAACAAACAATCATTCACTGAAACAAACTTTCGCAGGTTTTATTTTATAGTCTTTATCATATCATAATGATAAAGTAATATTAATTGTTGAAATGCGAACTTAAAGAAATGATAAACTTTAGCGTTTTATCATATTGTCAATTATTTATTCTGCGCGGCTGCGAGTCGCTGCGTTTACAGTGGCGACTCATCTGTTACGCGGGGGCGGCAGGCGCAGGATAAACTTGTTCAATTCACCGCCGTCCCCGTTCATTGGCGCGTTCACGGAGCGTGTAACTTGTTCGATATTTCTCGCGCCACTTGGAAATTCGTCAAGTGCCAGCTGCGATGCAGTGTACATTAATTTAAATGCACGTAAATTGCATATACACTTAGGAAACAAAAGTAATTACAGACTCGAGTAAAGAACATTAATTGGTTCCGTTACGGGGGATTAAATTTTTTCCGCAAATTTAATGTTTTATATCCCTCCCATCTTGTTCGCATCTTGTAGGAGCGTAAAAGACCTGAAATGACGGTAAAGTCTTCGTACATTTAGAATTAACTCAGGTGCGCACTGTCCTGCAGGAATAAAATTTTTATGGCTCCACTTTAGTTTATGAGCGAATAAATGAGTTACAACTTACATTGCAACAGTGTTTTTCTAACTCCTCATGTAACTGTGAGTTTAAGTTGAAGCCGTGGGCTTTGGTTATTAAGAAGGTAAAAATCAACATCAAACCAGAGCAACCTTTATGAGGCATTATGCTTTATGTCTGGTAGGCATTAGAAATTTGATGTCGAAATCGACGTTTTCCGGTCTAAACCGGGAATTAAAACTTTTATACGTATTTGTCGAATGACATATAAGAACTTGGAATTTATATCTTTGATTTTTTTTAAATCTCGGTCTACTTCCGGTTTGGCCGGAAGTTGAAACATATTTTCGAATTACTTTTACGGCTTGGGAAGTTTACAATTAGATATTTTAGCATTGGATTCATTTTTAAATTTTGGTTCACTTCCGGTTTGAACTGGAAAGTAAAGTATCTATGTCTCTAAAAATGATTCCTATGAATTTGGAATCAAAATTTTACTTTTTATTCGTTTTCAAATTAAACACTATTTTCGGTTTAAAGCGGAAGCTAAGACATATTTGAGAATTATATAAATAACTTTATGTAATTTCCGGTATACAAAATATCTTATTTTAAAAACAGTTAAACCTAAAATAAAACCATTCGGTTCTTTTACAATTTTGGTCCAGTTCAGGGCTTGTCATACAAATTATGTATCTTCAAATTTTGGTTCCTTCCTGGACTAAACCGGAATTTTAAACTTCTGCAATTTTTTAATGAATTCGACGAATGAACATTTAAAACACTTTTGCTCTGAACCAGAAATGAAAATATATGCAATTTTGCATCTCTTCCGAATTAAACTTGTATATTTTTCGAATGCCATCAACGAAAATTAATGAAGGAATGCATTAATTTTCAAATATCACTCTTAATCCAGTCTAAACCGAAAGTTTAAGCTAGTATTTTCTTCGAATGTCCTCGACAAATTTTGAATATCTATATAATTTTACCATTCGATTTTTATTTAAATTTCGGTTTGCTTCCGATTTTAATAGGCTATTAAAACATATATTTCCCAATGATTTTTACAAAATTGGAATTTAAAATTTACCAATGCCAATGCCAATTATTTGCCAATATCGCATCACATCCAATCTGAGTCGGAAATTAAATGTAGATACACATTTTTTACCGTTTTTAACAAATTTAAAATCTAAAATGTCACATTCATTGAAGAATATTTCGATTCATTCTTTATCAGTGAATAAAGTAATTTCTAAATTTCAAATTTAGTGCTGAGTTGAGCCTTCCTTGAGCCTTCGTTAATAATTTTTGACGTGAATACGCCTATATTAATGAATTATAAAATTGGTATAACAAAACTACGGGTAAACTAATTATTCTCTAATTCTACGCATTTTTAAAATATTGGAACATAACCTTTGCATTACATCTTTAAATTTATTATTTCAAATTTAATATTATTCAACGAAATATAATCACTCGATTTAATTTCATTTTCGGTTAGATTCCTTTCTAAATAGGAACTTCTCTATTCTTCAAATAATATCAGCAAATTTAGAAATTAGTTTTTACTTGTCGATTAATTTCCAAATTTCGCTCCTGTTCCGGTATAAACCGGATTTTTAGTCTATAATATTTAACAATTTCATTCATTTTAAAATTTCGGTTTACTTCCCGTTTCAATCGAAACGAATATCTACGAATTTGGAATTTAAAATTTACTATTATGATTAATATTGTAATATTGGTGAACAACCGTTAATGCATTCCGGTCTAAGCTATATTCTTCGAATAATCTTCAGAATTCGTGATTTAAAATTTAACAATTTGATTGATTTTCTAATTTCGGTTTAGTTTTAATCTAAGTCAGAAATGAAAATTAAACCTAATCATGTCATGAATTTTCAATTCTGTTCACTTTCGATCTAAACAAGATCTTTCAACTGTCAAATTATCAAATGAATTAGGAATCTGTAACCCGAATGTGAACATAGACAA
>JAODVP010158903.1:0-18881 GCA_025400035.1 Tetradonia laticeps
TATTTCATTTTGTTTTAAGGATAATTATATATAAAGATGGAGAGTGCAACAGCAACTGCTAGTTGTATAATATGGTGCGAACGGTTGCGTATGTAACTCGAAGTGAACGAAAACGTACTCACAGTAGCAAATGCTACTGCATTCATATATTTATTACAATTACCCGTATCCAAATAAACTGACTTTACTGCTTTATTCGCACAGTATTCCCTCTTTCCTGTGCTATAATGTGGGTAGTGGTAGGAATCCTTCGACATATGACCACCCTCCCTGCTGTGTTTTATAAGTTGCGTGCGTGTTTCAGGCGTATAAGTTCAGTTTGCTGCGCTTTGATCTTTAAATCATCGACGAACATTTTCTGCACGTCCGCAAACAAATCGCTGCATGCATCTGCAAACGGCGCATAATGACAACGCATCCGTGCAGCATTGCACAACATTCGCTAGCAAATAATTGCTGATTTAATTCCTCCGTACTGCTATGCTATATTTACTTTAACAACGCAAGGATTTCAGTAGGCACTGAATAGTTTTTAATTGCAGTTTGAGAATTGATTTTTAAGGCCCGTATTTCTAATTATGCGCATGCAGCGTAAAGGAAGCCGGCGAAAACGAATGAGGCAGATAACGTTACAGTGATAATAGGCTAATTAGAAAATTGTAGCGCAATTTTAGTGTAGAAGTTTGGAAGAAGGCGAGGTATTGATATTTTCTTTACTATCTATTTGTATAAATCTTCATGCCAAATATGAATGTGGGATGATGACCGGATCAAAGTCGAAATATTATATAATATTATATATTATTATATAATATGAATGAAGGACGAAAATTTTCATTACTGCACTTTTTAGAAAATTATATATTGGATTTGGGTTTTGAAGAAGTAATTTTTATAAAACCTATTTTTCGTACATTTCTGAAAATTTTACATAGCTATGTTTTCAAAAGTATTGAAGATAAAACAGGAATATTGATTTTTTCTATGTAAAAATTCCTTTGGTCTACTTTATATTTGTATGAATCTTTATGCCAAATATGAATGTGGGATGATGAGCGATGTTTCAACATTTTTAAAATAATGCTTTATATTTGTATACAATTTTATGCCTGGTATGAAAGTGGGATAATCAGGGTCAAAAAAATATATTATTGAAAGGAGTGCCGCTCCTGTCAGTAATATATATTTTTTACCTAGATTCCATTATCACCCAACATTCATATTTGGCATGAAGACATGACTACAAGTATAAAGTCAATCTGTGTTTTCTCTTCATCATTTTTGTACTTTTTAGAAAACTTCCCACTATAAAAGTTTAATGTGGAGCAAAATTTTTTATAACAACCTATTTTTCAAGCATGTTTCAAAACTTTATATAGCTATATTTTCAAAACAATTGAAGATAGTAATTTATAACCTACAAATTTTTATTGGTCTTGCCATCAGCGATAATTGTGGCGAAGTTTATTCAAACCATAAGAAGTGAAGTAAAATTTTAATTATGTGTGTTGAGTGTTGAGACCGGAAGTTAAAAACTTTGCTCACTCTATACCAGACCTTAAGGAAGATGCCCGAGTGATGGCAACCAAAAATTAATCTCTACACAAAATCAATTGTCCATATTTAGACCTTAGCCCATCATAGCCATCACACTGCATTATGCTATCATTTATGCTAATCCTATGGTTTCAAAAGGAGTTAATTCTGCATGGGAATTGCCTAACGTTACATCTATAAAATAATATATGTAGTATGAAATAGAGTAACTTCAGCATCTTTATAGATAGGATTGAAGAATGTGGCATAATGAAAAGCACACGTTAATGCCTCATCACTACTTGGATTACTAGGAATTTGTGGTCAACCTTGAGCTTTCAGTAATTGTGTTGTAATTTAGGTCAACGCAGAGTACTCACTTTAAATCAATAATATGTGGCAGTCTATAGCGAGGCATAATCAACAATGTATAAGAAGGTCAGATAAATGTTTTAGTACATCCTACAATACTTACTATAAGATGCACATAATAATATTTTCGCATTAAGCACGGAAGTATTTTATAAAGTTGATGCAGTATATTCTAGAGTGCGTAAGTCTTCTATAATGAGAATCTATAGTGACTATAGACTCCCAGGATGATATGGTATATTTTGAAAAATTGTTTTAAAGTTGAAAACCGACGTTAATTTCATAGATATTAATTAAGTAGAGTGGACCCGTGGCTATATCTTTCGGTTCCTTCACCTGGTTGATTAAAAAAAAATGATAGGCGTGCAGAACGGTATTTTATATCGCCACACGAAATTTGAGCGAATTTGGATAATTATTGTGATAGATAGACAATAAACAAAAACGATGCGTGCGTCCCGGACCCTCAATAATTATTTTTGCGCAACGTATAATTCTTCTACACCAATACACACTTATTGCGATGGATCTTGAATGACCAATGTAGTTTAGAGTCACCTGAAGCCGTGTCAAGAGAATTTCATCATGTTATCACTTCTTTTTATAAGATATGGGTTGTATCTTCTACAATTTGGATTCGGGGCGTTTGGACCACTGAGCTGTGCGAGCAATACGTTTTAGTGGACTAGCAACACTAACAGTAGTTGTGTGTCGAGGAAGCAGAGTTTTCGCCGCGTTACGCTTTCCATAAAAATGTTTTAAAATAATTTCTTATAGTAAAAACAGCAATATTACAGTTCCTAATTATTCAACAACGATTATTGTATCATTAAAAAAATTAATTTCATTGATTTCCTTGAAATTAGACTGATTCAGTTGGGTGGTCCACTAACCCCACTTCCCGTTCCATGTTCCCCATAATATGCGGCAATTGGGACGAAGAACACGTTTTGGAAAATTGCATTATTTTAGGTTTTATTGCGCAGTAAAAAATATGAAATTTTTATATGATGAAGTCAGATGGTTAAACTAGTTATTCTAAAAAATGAGAATTTTTAGACTTAAAACAAACTGCTGATGAAAATTTTCAAAATACGTCCCACGTTCCCCCACTTTACTCTACATAATTACAGGTATCGTAAGAACAAGATTTGATCTTTTGAGATTTTTACATACAGGATTTAAGAAATTAAAAGTAAAAAGTTTATTGGATTCTAAATTATTTGTAATTGGAATTAGGCTAATCACGGATACCTGGGTTAATCCATGGATTAATGCAGTATAATTTCAAGGTTATAAATTAAATTACATTTTTATTGATAAAATAAACATTGTTGTATAATAGGAACTGTATATTGCTATTTTTACTATAAGAAAGTATTTTTTAAAAAATATCAGAAGCTCAACGAGTCGACAACTCTGCACCCTCGTCAGACAACATAACATAACTTTATTTTGTAAGCCAAAAAGCTAAAACCGTTACTAATTTATATGAAGGGATAAAAAACCGTTACCCTAATTTTTTTTCAAAATTAATAATAATCAATGACCATTATCGTTTCAAAAAGGAGGAAAATAACCGTTACCAAATCAATTTCAATTTATATAACGTCCTGTTTAGAAGTAAAAGTCAAATCCCATCATAAAAAGTGTTTTCAGAGAGAAATACAAAAAATTGATATATAGGATATACAGGACATATGTTCAGGTCAAAATTTAGAATAAACCAGGGTAACATGGCCGTGATTTGAAAAATTCATATCACCTTGGTGAAGCAAACGAAGGCTACAAAAATTGCGCAATCTCAGTTCCAAACAGTTAGACAACAGCTGAAGCTAATCACTTCCGGAGCCAAACGAAGTCCCACGTTCCCCACTTTACTCTACATAATTACAGGTATCATAAGAACAAGATTTGATCTTTTGAGATCTTTACATACAGGATTTAAGAAATTAAAAGTAAAAAGTTTATTGGATTCTAAATTATTTGTAATTGGAATTAGGCTAATCACGGATACCTGGGTTAATCCATGGATTAATGCAGTATAATTTCAAGGTTATAAATTAAATTACATTTTTATTGATAAAATAAACATTGTTGTATAATAGGAACTGTATATTGCTATTTTTACTATAAGAAAGTATTTTTTAAAAAATATCAGAAGCTCAACGAGTCGACAACTCTGCACCCTCGTCAGACAACATAACATAACTTTATTTTGTAAGCCAAAAAGCTAAAACCGTTACTAATTTATATGAAGGGATAAAAAACCGTTACCCTAATTTTTTTTCAAAATTAATAATAATCAATGACCATTATCGTTTCAAAAAGGAGGAAAATAACCGTTACCAAATCAATTTCAATTTATATAACGTCCTGTTTAGAAGTAAAAGTCAAATCCCATCATAAAAAGTGTTTTCAGAGAGAAATACAAAAAATTGATATATAGGATATACAGGACATATGTTCAGGTCAAAATTTAGAATAAACCAGGGTAACATGGCCGTGATTTGAAAAATTCATATCACCTTGGTGAAGCAAACGAAGGCTACAAAAATTGCGCAATCTCAGTTCCAAACAGTTAGACAACAGCTGAAGCTAAGCACTTCCGGAGCCAAACGAATTCGATTCGTTATTATTCCTGCGTACGCGCTGAATGTTGTGACGGTAGTTATAGGATACCCAACGCCGCCGCCGCGCTTGTTGTCATCGGCGACGCGTGTTGCCGCAGCAGCATCGCACAGGTAAGACGCGCCAGTCACGCAAATCCACTCCATTGCCGGCGGAGGTAATTACTTCGTTGCTACTCGCCCGCCGCCTCGCCGGCCCCGCGCGCTCGCATGCAATTCCGGCACCGCGTCCTCCAGGTGTATCGAATAACCGCGCTCGTAGTGCGCTGCTACCGGCTCTAGCATTCACATCAATGACAATTACCTGCCAACGCGTCCAACTGCGCGCACACCTTCGCAACAGCGGCCTGCATCGTTCAACTTGCCACCGAAAGTATGTGACGAAGTGACCGTGCAGTTGCCAAAAGCGAGGCATCTTCCCCTCGCCAAGTTTGCAACTTCGCAAAGTTTCGCGTTGTTTTCCCTGGATATTGCCAAGGATCGAGTTTGCAACTTTGGAGGTGGCGCGCTGAGTAATGTTGCGCCGCAAGGACAGCGTCTCGCGCAAGACGCGCAAGAATCTCCCGCGCCTGGACGATCTCGTCCTGCACAACTGCAAGCTGAAGTTCTACTCGGAGCAGTTGCAGAATTTAAATTTTCTTTTTGAGCGGAAATTGGATGAGGTGCCGTCCAAAAGTAAGCTGATTTAAATTTTAATCGAATTACAGCACGCTGGAAGTGGAATTACATATTAATTGAGTTATTATACTCTCGGAAAGCAAATTACCTACTTACGAGTCATGTTTAGCCTTTGGACCTTTTTCCGAATTTTTCTATCCCACTTACTAACCTTAATATACTGAATATACACGAGGTGATGTAATGATGACGAGTATTCTACACGAATTTTAATTGCGTCGTGACAATTATGTGTTTGCTATGGATGATAATATAAACGTTGACACTGGTACAAATTTTTTGCATGCCTAACGCAAAAACATTTGAAGCAAATTCAATTAGTAAGCCTTAGTATTGTGGGAATTCCGTACATTTAAATATGGAAGTAGTTATTGACTTATCTTGATAAACGAAATGTATTCCTCCCTCGTTCAAGTCGTGTCGTGTATAATGGAATAGACTATTTCGAACACGGCATAATTTCAGTCGGTTAGTCATGGCTGAATAAATTATATGTGAAATCCACTGATATATATTCGAAAATGCAAACATCATCAAAATTTGTATGGCTGAAAAACATCACACCCGTTTCGTCATTTTCAATGATGACACCTCGATCAGAAATAGACTGTTTTCTAACGACAGGATTCAATTTATCAACAATGAAAGAGAATAGAAAATATATTTAGCTAGTTAAAACAGCAGGTTTCAATCGGGTCTAGGTACTGAGATAAACAATTTAAAAGGTTGCGCAAATCGTGCTGCCACTACGGAGCTGCGCGTTTAGAGTGTAGGCGAATGGGAATGGGAAGAAAACAACAACAACATTTTTATGGAGTAAACTCAATTGGTCCCTTAAAACTGAATTAAACATTACTGGTCGATAATAGGACAATACTAATATTTTTGAAAACATCACAACCGTTTCGACTTTGAAGTCATTTGCAATGATAACACATCACTCGAAAATAGACTGTTTTGTAACGACAGGATTGAATTTATCAACAATGAAAGTGAATAGTAAATAGATTAATCTAGTTAAAACAGCAGGTTTCAATCGGGTCTAGGTACTGAGATAAACAATTTAAAAGGTTGCGCAAATCGTGCTTACTTTATAAAAATAGGACGACTAGTTGATCCCATTCCGGTGCTGCGCGCCCGGGGTGTTGGCGAAGCTAGAGAAGTTAGATTATCATGCAGCAAATCTTGGCCAATGTTGGAATTTCGCTGAGAATACTAATGCAAATACAAAATAAGGAAAAGTTATAATAATCATCACTGAACATTTTCAGTGTAAAGTCGAAATCAGTCGGATGATTTAATAAATATATAATTGCAAACGACTTTATATATTACTATTATAATATAAATAATTTTAAGGAATACATTTTGGTGCTGACTTTTTAGCCATTTTTTTGATGAAAAACGATTCAACAAAAACAAGCTATAAACAATAAAAACTAGGTAAAAAGTCTAAATCGGTCTAAGACAAGCAATGTTAAAATGATTGGTTTAATCTACATCCTCTAAATATTTTCACTCACCTTCCAAACACCCTGTATATATGCTACGTAAATAACTATAATAATATTTTAACCACAGGCACTTTTAATCAATCTATTGTAATGCATGCATACTCAAAGTAATTTCTTGAAGTTTATTAAGGTAATTCAATATGATTATAATTAGTTAATGAAATTCTATGCAATACAACTTCTTCCTAAGTCCGTGAACCCTTAAAAACCCACTCTAAAACTAAACAATAGATAAGAAAATTATTGCAAATACGAAAACATTTCGGAATGTGGATTATTGTTAGTACGTACAAATTTCAAGGTAAATTATGACAAAGTAATAAAACACCCATTAAATTGAACTGTAGTAATTTTAGATTACACTCTGAGACAATCTGGGGTCAATCAATCTGCGCAGATTGAAAAATTTAATTGGGGGAGTTAAAAATATGTGGAATTTTTACAAAAAGACCACAACTCTGTAGCTCAGCTGGGTTTTGCAAAATAAATGAATGAAAATACAGAGTAATTATATGGAATTGCATCCAGGAATTAGCTTGTTTGCTATTTATCTGAATTCACGCAGAGCGGCCCAATACTAGCGCTGATTTATATGACAGGTCATAAAGCCCTTGATGCAAGCAACTAAAACCGCTCCTATTAAAATACATAGAGGCGCTACCTGCTACTAGAGTGTAGTGCAGTTTTCGTATTATAAAAATACTAAACATTCATACTTTTCATTAATTTATTCTGCAAAAACCAGTTGAGCTACAGAACTGCGGTCTTTTTATTAAAATTTTACATATTTCTAACTCTCTGAATTAAATTTTTCATTTTGCACAGATTAATCGACCCCAGTTGATCTCAGAATGTTATTATTATACCGAACTGCAGCGCAGCCAACGCTATACCAATTATTTCCCAAAAATTCGCGGCTACAATGAACGCGTAGCTCCAATAATATTAGAATCTACTTTCTGATTTTTCTCAATTAAAATCAACTGGATTATAATTCTAGGTTTAATCTACCACAGACTTTTTATACATGTAGTCACTACTCATTTATTGTGGTAACTGAACATAACAACAAAAACTCTAGCAACCAATTTGAAACGTAGTTGTATTAAAATCAATAGCTATGATTAAAACTTTATTGTGATTGTTAATATTTGAAATATAGAAATGTGAGTAGACACTCCATCGATCGAGCAAAAAGTAGTGAAATCCTAACAAAAACAACTTTGTATAAAGTGTCAACTTCGATTTCACTACTTTTACTAGCGACGAAATTGACACTTTTTACAAACTTGTTTCTCTTGGGATACTTTTTAGTCTTTAAAGTTTACACGTACAGTATGACAGTGAGAAGGCTATAAATATTACCTATAATATGAAAATTTCGAAAGCAGACCTTAAAACCATTCCATTAAAAAGAAAATCGATTTTTTAACCTGTAACTCATCCCTTAAAGCGTGCAAATCCAATGATCGATTTAATGCAAGATGTTTTCATACAGGACACCTCGACGAGGATAAACTGCCTCTGGCGATTTCCGTGGTGGAAAGATTGGTGCAGAGATTGGTGTGCGGCGTCGGAATAATCGATCCGAATTTCGCCAGTAAATATTTGATTCATTTACATGAGAACAATGTGAGTGTCGATGTGGTATAAACCTCACTTCTGCAGTCTCCTCTCACATCTTTTTTCTGCATTACAACCGGCTTTTCCTTTCGCCGACATTCAGATTTTTTCGGGATAAATCTTTCAACTAACTTCCATCGAGCTACTCCATTAAACATGAATTTGCGTCTACTCACAGGTAGAGACAACCAACTTGCAATATTTATTGCGATTGGATAATTTATCCACGCCGACGCTCTATGATTCCGACACTCCGCCAGCGTACGCAATTGTAGAGAATGATCTGGACTTTCCAAAAGGCTATGCCCGAATTCGAGCGCATCCTCCAATGATGAAACATTGGGGTGTCTACATGAACAACGAGGGCTACCTACGTCGGTACGTCGTTTTTTGTCTCTGGTGGTAAGATATACTAATTACTTGCTCTTCTTAAGGGACAAGATCCAGGCCAAGTACGTGGAGTTGTTAGCAACTGCAGCAGCTAGCTATATCCCGACGTCGGCGGATGAAATGGATGAATCAACGCTTTGTGCATCACCTGGTAAAGTTGTGGATGCTTGTACATTGCGCCATATCCTCCGCCATCTGCCAGAAGAGCACGTCTACTTTGGAGGAAGTACGTCTTCATTTATTACTCTGTTTTCCACATAGGAAGTTAATGATGCTGTTAGCACAGATGGCAGTATGCCGAGATTCCCCGATCCACGAGACTTCCGGCTTGCTATCGTCGACGAGCCGGGAGGAATTCGCATTCGGTTGGAGTTCTTGTCGCCCGTGTTGTCGTCAATGAGCATGAATGTCCGATTGTTGATAGGAATCGAGACCGATGCATGGCCAGCCTCGACGGATTTCCCATCGCGCATCCCTTTAGGACATCCGGACTCGCTATTGTACAACGAGGCTGGACAAATGGTTAGCGATTTGCAAGCAAATTTATTGTTTATTTTGTTAACGCATGGCGTATTTCATCGCAGGGCGCCTATTTGGTTGGCTTCGGAGTGCAATCATCAGCTTGGCAAGTACGGTTCCCCGCTGCAGAGGAACTACTCATGCGGAACTACAGCAAAAACAGTGCCGTTTCTAGTATTTTCAAGCTGAGCGAACGCATTTTAGACGAAATCTACGACGAAAGCGCGAGGCATCAGAAATTTCAAGTATGTAAATGACGCACCAATATGCACGGACTCGGACTCGGACCGAAACGTGATTCCGGTCCGGTTACGGACCTCATTTCGGACCTTATTTCGGTTTCGGTTCCTCCCAGAAATAACAGTGGCCGTAACCGTTTAGATTTCGGTCTTTTTCGGTTACGGTTAACAGTTTTTAGAAAATTTATAGTACATTGAATAGACTCCGGTCCGTGTTCAATATTTCGGTCCGGTTTTCGGTTTCGGTCCGCTTGAAATAATATGAACCAGTTATTGCTGCCAATATGTAACATGTTTTTTTTATACAATTTCTTACCAATTACAGTATACGTACAGAATTCTTAACTCCTACATCTTTAAAACAGCCCTACTCTATGAACTAGAAAAAGACTTTACAAACCCAACCCGGCTGATCCTCAACTGGTCTCCCAGGATGCTATCAACTCATATGTTGAAAATCCTGGATCACATGGTCCACGCCCTGAAAATACAACGCTTTCCCAACTATTTCTACCCAGGAGCTAATCTGCTCGTGAACCCCGGACATCTCTGCGAAGATGACTACGTCTATGAATCTCGACGAGTTGCCACCCTCTTGATTCAATTCTACCACTTGAGTCTAACTCACAATAACTCGCAGGAGTACGAAAGATACATTCTCTCCCAGGAATTAGAGCTGCTGCTGTTACATAAGTGGAAGGAATTGATCGACAATCTTTTACCGCCCACATCGACCCGAGGACGTCGCTTTTGCTTCGCTGGGACCCGCAGCAGCGTGGCATACACACAGTACACGTCCCGGCAGATAGAGTTCCTCGCTTTGCTCTTCCGCGCAGCTCTGGCTGTGCACAACCATCGTATCGTACCCGTAGATGATGGCGAGGAACAATGCAGTGCAACAGCCACATGTCAAATGGATGCATCACATGATCTCCTTTACATAATCGTCATACTATTAAGACAAGCCAAGGAGCACTTCCTAAAGTCAAACCCTTCTGGAAAGGTCCGCCGAAAACTCGCCACTGGGTTCGAGCCTTGTATATCCAAATTGGTGGAAATTATCCGGCGTGCCAATGAACCTGTTGCCGGTGATATAGATTTCGTCAAAGTGGTACTGAAATGGTTGTATCGGGCCATGGACCAAAACAAAAGATTATTAGCTCCTTTGCTACGTCCGTACCTCAACATTTTGTTTGTCACCTCGCATGGGAACGCGTGGTTTTTGGAGAACATTCAAAAACGGACAGAGTGTGATGAGGTAGAGGCTCTGATGCTTTACAACCGGTTAGTCAACCATGACAGCATCACACCAGCAGAGGCTCTGGTTGATTGTGTGGCGAAAAAGTGGATCTGGGCGAAGGACTTCCTAGACGCTATCCGGGAACAACCAATTCGGGTTGTTTTTGTCCCCAGACGTGGTAAAGTTATTCGGCATGTTATGTCGGTCCCGGAACCGGATACTAACATTGATCGTATTAATAATAACTTGTATGGTCATACACATGGAATTGACCACAAAGAAGAGTTAAACTTTGAGACTCTGAATCAACGAAGTTATTTTTGTACTTTTTTGAAGAATTGTAAGTACGCCTTTTGTAGATTCTTTTATACTAGACTATATTGTGTCCTATTCAGATTATAGAAGCCAGAATAAAGGGGACAACGGCAACGTTTCGTGGTATTGTATCCTGCGGGACTCTAGCCCAATGACGTTAATTTTTCAGCAATTGCACCGTAATGGCGACCACAGGTGTAATGGCGATATCGTACAAACACTTTTGTTCATGCAGAAAATGAATGTGAGGGTCGGCCTTATACCAAAATCCCACAAAACCAATAAT
This sequence comes from Tetradonia laticeps, assembly GCA_025400035.1. Taxonomy (NCBI): domain Eukaryota; kingdom Metazoa; phylum Arthropoda; class Insecta; order Coleoptera; family Staphylinidae; genus Tetradonia; species Tetradonia laticeps. Next base: position 11,343 of record JAODVP010158903.1, read on the forward strand.
ATTCCGACATTGCAGATTTTGAACGAAATTACATCAATACTACCTACAGACGACCGACATCAACTCATGGACCTATTACAAAGATTCAATACCGGGAAGCGCAGATGCACTTTACGTAAACGGGCGAAGACCTTCCCGGTACAGGACTATTCAGACAAGCCGAAGCCTTTCCTCAGCTTCGAGAAATACACACCCACGGAGGAGAGCGCCGGGCTGCAGGTGACTCGCGACAGCAGCTTCACGAGCTCCACGGCCACGCTGGGAATGCACAGCGTCCACTCCGGCGGCAGCAACTGTACCAGCGCGAGCAACTGCTGCGGGGGCAGCGAGCAATGCCGCGCCCGGCTGCGCCACAGCCAATCGATGAAACTGTAACCACACAAAAAATAATCTCTAGTTGCGAGGGTGTAGATAGATCCGTGTGTGCAAACCCTGTAGTTCCACAATTCGCTGTCATCCAGCAAGAAAATACTAAGTTTGCTAGTCCAAGCGAGGCTTGCGTTTGATTTCGGAATTTTCCAGTGGCCCAGTGTCCTCGTGTCAGCCGCCCCTCCCGATTCGCGCGTGCTGCTGAGAGAGCAATAGGACAGGGGAGCATCGGCTCTTCTCTGCGCGCGACGGCGGCGGCGGCACGCAATCAATGGCGGTGCATGTGCGACGCCGCAGTCGTTCACAGCATCCAGAGGTGTGTCGATGCTTATCCGCTTGCGGGTAGTTTCCTCTCGTTCGATCGCTCGGCCGCGCTGGCGTCGTCCGTCTTGTCATCGTGCGTGCCCCGATCCAGCGTCACCGACTGGGGGTGGCCGGTGGCAGTTGCAGTCGCTACCGCGCCGCGCAGGATGTTTTTTGCGTTCCGCAATGTTAAGTAACCTGCAAGGATTATTTACCCTGATAACTACTTCGGGTCACGAAATATAAATACGTTGTTATTGTTATTGTTACCATTATTGCTTCAATCAAGGTAAGGACTAATAAAATACCTCAATTAAAATTTCTTTGTGTCAAATCATCTCCTTCATTGGGCAATTATCATCAATCTATCAGTCCCATCAATTTGTAAAACTGTAAAAGTGTAAAATTTGACTCCAATTCAATTTGGGACCTTACTTCCGGTAATACCGAAAAGTAATTTTTTTCTAGGTCCCACTATTTCCCTGCTGAACTTCCACACTACAAAAATGAATACATCAGTAGCGAATTTGACCTCGTCATTGGCAAACGCCACTAGTGGTCTCCTGTTTGTTGGAGATGTAAATGGGACAAACGAGTCTACATCAGCATCGCCCATGACTACCTCGACGAAGTTGCCCTACGTCCCAGTGGCCCCCAACGCAACTCTGCCCCCGGAGCAGTACCGATTCATACCCGGGTCTATGCCCACGTTTACAAACGGTACTTTGATCACCCCGCGGCTCCGGGAGCCGACGTTCAACGGAACGGGGTACTACATCGAGGACGGCGAGGCGGAAACAGGTAGGAGTCGAAAGTTAGCTATTCGTAGGCATAAATACATTGCTTTGAAAGTAGAAACTACACAAAAACTTACGTGATTTGACAGCTTCGCTTTGTTGCAATATATCTACAGCGCCTAGGAACGCGTAAGAACCCCAAAACAAAAAGTAAGCGTTAAGGTGAATGACGGCAGCGCGCGGAAAAAGTCATCGGAAAAAGTATCAGCGGAAGGAAGTAGGAAACGTGAGTGGAAATTGCAAGAAGTAGTGCAATAGTAGCCGAGTCCGTCTATATGCAATAAAAACTAGCAAACGATCAATGTTTGACACGGCAGGAGTTGAGTTCAACAATGTAATTGTAATAAATATCATTGTGTTCATATTTCGAAATGAATCCGGTTAATGGTAACAGGCGGGTATCAAATATTTCTGGATATAATTTTTGTATAAGCGGAATAATGAGTAATGGGATTGTGATTTGCTAATGTCCGCTCAAATTGATACCTAATAGGTATTACTGTAGGTTTCCTTTCTGTAAATGTTATTTTCTAAGTCAGGGTTCTTTATAACTTTTAAATTGCAATTTGTTTGGACTGCAGCAGTAGTTTTGAATGGAAATCTGGGAATCTACGGTTGCAAATCGAGCACAGAGGACAAAGAATAGCAAAATTTAAATCAATTTCATGTGGCTTTAGTCCTGATGATGATGATTGGTGAAAAATTTAACATATCAGGTCACTTCCGGTTTAAACCGGAAATAGAATCAAATATAGCATGCAAATGATTTTAACCTGTTGACTTTAGATTCCGTTTCCCTGCTAATTTCGATTAATTCGTATTTTGGGTTTTAACTACTCGTTTAATATGTGATAAAAGTAGTTTCTGAAAATCTTTTCTAATAAATCCTATTAGTTATTCAGAAAATAATGCTTTTAGTGAAAACGTATGTACAGATGGCCACTAAAGAATGACTTCAATAGCAGATCATTGAAACAAATCAATTTTTTTAAAATTGTGTTAAGCACATTGCCCATTAACCGATTAAAACTTTCGTTTTCATTTAATGTACGTTTTGAATCGTTGCGATGATATAGAACAAATTTAAGAATGAAATACATAAATGAAATTTTTCCATTCGTATTGTATCGTATTTATGGGTAGTGTCCTCTACAAGGGAAATTTCCAAAATTGTAGGTTTCATTTCTGAAAAGTTATTCAATATCTATCGTTAAATTGAAAATGAATTTTAAATTTGACTAGGAAAGACCTGGATATAATGGCTCACTTTTTATTGGGGGATGTAAAACAAGAGTGTTTAGTTGAAATGGTAAATGATAATGTAAGTATTAAGTTATAAATGGCGTTGAATCGTCTTAGAATTGTCGCCTACCGCTTACAATAGTAAATCGATGTACAGCAGTCAACGGCGAAGTTTTGTTACCCATTACCATAAAACTGACGTTTGCGCATGCGCAAAAAAAAAAAAACAAAAAAAATCGTTCTATTTAATATTTATATTTTCTGAAACAAGAGTTTTCATAGAAATAATTCACTAGTTAATATTTGTATGTAGAATCTTCTTTTAGAAACTTCTTCTTCTTTTAGAAATTTTTAAAATTTTAGTTTTATTTAATTTGAAATATACTAATAAAGGAGATTTCTAGGTCCAAATTTTTTTAGGGAGAATTCAAACTACAAAGAAAAGATATGCGTCATCCGGACTTGAACCGGAACCAATCAATTGCCGGTTGACGGCCCTACCATTAGACCATTGGCGCTTTTTGTCTTTACAGTTTGAATAACCCCAGGAACCACTCGTTCGGAATCTAATATTCATAGATTAGATAGGTATAGAAAAAAGAACATAGAACATAGAGATCGGCGATAGATAATATGGCGACAATTCTTAAATTTCTAAAATTCGTTATTGCGTTATTGCTAAGGGTTTGGATTTTTAGTGAGAGGTTATGCAACTCCCAGGTCACCCAGGTCACCCAGGAAATCAGATCCGCCAATTAACAGCTGCGTAAACAATTAAAAAAGTCAATTTACTATAAATATACATAGGGTTAGAAAAATTGAGAGGTGATAAGTTAGCCGGATCTCGGCCCCGACGTAGCTCAGAGGTTAAAAGCATTAGCACGGAACACTGAGGGTCGTAGGTTCGAATCCTTTCGGCGGATCACTTTTCGACACTTTTCTCTATCATTAGATAGGCAATTTCGAAACTCTAAATTTGCAATTCCTCAAATAGTATATTGGGCGTTTACATTTAGGAAGAACTTGTTAGTGCTTCTACATGATAATAGTAAACCCTGCGGGTATAACCATGGCCTCCCCTATGACAAAGTTTAAAAAAATTGACTAAACAGTAGGCACTAAATTCCAGGTATGCGTACAACAAAATTCAGAGAGAAATTAATTAATGCACCGAATACGTTGAACACAAAGGCTTGATTATGACTGAGTAAGTAAAAGTGACTCATTTTTTCCAGGCTTAAATGAAATTCAAACCTTATTCCTGGCATGCTTCGCCACACTAATTCCATTGGTAATTATACTAGCAACTGGGTTCACAATTAGGTAAGTTTCCGCAATTCGTATCTATTTGTACCACAATCCTTCTTCGTGCAACCTCATTTAATTTGATTCAATTTCATTCAACTTCATTCACCTTCATTCACTTCATTCACCTTCATTCAATTTCACTCAAGTATGAAAGGAATATCACACCTCAACTTCCTTCGAAAAGTGCAAATTCCGGAACTCACAACCCACCTCATATTTCCCTCTGTGGTTTCATCAGTTCATATTTAATTACCTTAACTAATTTACCCGAATTTCAGCGAGGTTGTCATAGATTTCCGGTCAGGAAAGTGCATATGCCACCTGCATGATATTGATTTTGAGCTTGGTATGATTTACAAACCCCAACCATGCAAATAACATATTAATACCCACTATCTACTAAAAGAGGAGCTAACAATATTCGGGAAAGCAGAAGTTAGTCATGCACGAAAACATGACGCTCTTATATTTATACATTTTAGCATTCTGCTCGTTTTTCTCGCTGTGGTATCCGGTTCGCACGTGCCTCGCAAATCGTGTTATTTATCGCTTCAACAATTGCTTCGAATTGTGGAGGAATTCTGCGCGAAACGACTCGGAACGCCAGGGATCATTTTTCCGCACTGCCGCGGTACATTCCTAAACGAGGGCTTAACTTGGAAGGCCTTTTGAGACCTTCAAGGACTAATACAATGATCACACAAGTAGGGGGAATAAGTCTAAAATGAAATACCAGGGGTCAAAATACTAACATACTAGCAAATTTAAAAATACAGTTCTGTAGAGTAACACTAGGTGAGATGGGCCCCAAAATTCGAATTTTTTAGTTATATTAAAATTTTGTACTGAAATTGTGCCTAAATCTACTAGCATTAGATTTGTAAGAATTTTTGCTGACTTTTACAGGATTCTATGGAAACGATATAAGCGAAGACGCGATTGTTTGAACTACGACGGTGTGGTCCACCGGGATAGTGTCCTGGAAAGCAGCGATAGACCCTTGCATTCACACCTCCTCAACGGGGACAAGGTATTTGTCTAGTTTACTTGTAATCACGTCTTGAATAACTTAGCAAGTGATATAAATTAATTCTATTACTAGTTAAAGGGCTACTCCTCCCTCTGAAAGCTTTTATTGACCCGTAGTTTGTCTTAATTCTTCTATTCAAACAAATATTTAGAGGATCCCCATCAAATTTTGAGAGACCTCTTTTAAAAAATAGAAGTGCGGCACTGGCTATAATAGCGTTTCCCAACCGGTGGGTCGTGGACAAATCTTCTCACAAGAAAATTGATGTTTAGCTTGCAATGATAAGATTTAAAGGTTAAGATAGAAATTTTGGGCATAAAAATCAATTCCTCATCCATGGGCAGGTTAGGTTAATAAATTTAACTTATCCTAACCTTCAAATACAATCATTGACTCGTACGAACTTCCACTATCTCTCAAAAATTTTCAACCTATTTTATACCCAGACGTATCTACAAAAAATAAAAAAAATTCAACGCAAATTTATTTAGTTTTATTCAAACTACAAAGAAAAAATAGGCGATGATCCGGACACGAACCGGAACTAATCAAATAGCGGTTGACTGCGCTACCAGTTGATGGTGTCAACGCCCCTTAACATAGGCGGATCATCGGCTATCTTTTCTTTATAGTTTGAATAACATTAATTGTAAATAAATTTGGACTTAGAAATCTTCTTTATTCGTTTACTTTTTATATTATTTAATTAATTGTGAAGTATTAACTTTGAAATTAAGGCGTAATTCACTAATAAACAAAGAAAGAGAATCCCCGACCTGAACCTGTAACCCTCAGCTCTCTGTGCCGGTGCTCTCCCTCTGATTGTGAGCTAACTTTCGAAATTCCATCCTCTGTTCACTTTTCAACACCTGTCAATTTTGGTCTATTATATATGAGAAAATTAGTCTTTCCGGGAATTTCACCGGGTTGTCAAGTGAAGAAAAACCATTTCGTCAATGTTTGCGACCTTGCCGAAACGTCACTTGACCGGAAATTTCCGGAAAATGATTTTTTTCAACCCTCAAAATGTTCTGAACAAACATATTTATTTATATATTTATATACACCAAATAAACCATATAAAAACAAAATTGGAATTTAGATAAAATCCAATATGTGATTGTATGCAACACAAATCACACGAATGTATAAATGAATGCCTACATCAAAATCGCGTTTCAAGGATTATGTTTAATGTTGCAGTAAATCAAATTACGTCCGTAATTTGATGCCCGAATCTATCAATCATCTAAAACAATAATCCCAATTAACATTTATTTATTTATTGGATTTTCGTGTATTTATTGCTAATGGCGTTTGTGGCCTGGTTTAAACCGGAAAAATTGAAATTGGAAAAGTTCAGCCTGAAGAAAGTTAGAGTAGTTGCACTTAATACTTTCTAATTTTATATCGATTCATATAAGCTCGAAAGTTTTTTCACAATCCAACCGAACAGATGGAACATGTCAAGCGAAATTATTCTCGCATGGGTGACGGGAGCCAAACAAGCCGCCAAGGAGTAATGGAATAATGAAAATGGCGCAGGGTTTGGCATGTGCATAAATTGCTGACTTTGGCTGCGTCTGTTTCGGGTATCCGCACATGTACACATGTATAATGTATATATTTGCATTTCTTATTAAATATTACATGCAAATTGTTTGCGCATTTGCGCCTGAGGGCACAATTAGCATTTTGGCGATTGCAGAAACTTCTAAGTAGCGACACAGGATGTCACAAATCGGTTTAATATAGCACAGCCATCACGTGCATTAAATGCGACTTTTCTCAGTCATAGAATTCGGGGGATTTTGATGTGTGTGGCGCGTCAATTCCTGCGCATATAAAGGATGACGAAGAGGACATGATGCAGTCTTCTTTGTGCTTCTTTGACTTCTTGTATATAGAAAAGAATGTGAGAGGACCAGGCGCCCGCATGGCCAAAATATGTTTTTTGCGTGTGCACGTTTTCGTTGTTCGTTGCATTCGTTGACTGTGGAAGTCAATAACCCTTACGTTACGACTTGCAACTTTTGGAGGAAGCTGCTATCAACTATTGTCTCACTCAGTTTCACTAGTGAGCACATCTCTGGCGAGAATTCACGCACCGGCGAATTTGGTGGTGGCCATAATTTTTACAGTCGTAGGGTTTACGTTACATTTAGAACTTGCGGATAAAGAAACAGGGACAGTTTTTCACTTAGGTTTTAATTGAAATTTATAGACCAACTGGAGGTGTAATCACAACCAGATCTAATCTAATCTAAGAGATAAAAATCTCTTTAAAATATTTTTGTTCGGCAGTAAATCAAATCCGTTTTAATGGCAATTTTTTATTTCAATTAGATCAACTTCTTATAGAGTAAAACGGAGGAACTTGGGACGCCTTTAGAAAAATATTCGCCACGTCTTTGTTTTAAGTCTAAAAATTCTATTTTTTTTTAGAATAACTAGTTTAACCATCTGACTACATCATACAAAAATTTCAGA
>JAODVP010159014.1:8802-18873 GCA_025400035.1 Tetradonia laticeps
CAACATTGCATATTTTCTATTTGCATATTTGCACACTCGGCGATCCGTTGCGTAAGCTTCGCACGTTGTACTCCCATAGTTCACATTTGCACCCTGGTCCCTGCTGTTTGCGAAACGTGCGCGAATTTCGGCCGACTCAGCACAAAATTTGAACAGATGCAACCGAATGTGACCTAGACGTGAAACAATCACGAAAACATTTTCCACCTACTCGTACGTAAACAGCGGTAAACTGTTTGTCACGCTGGAAAACCAACAAATTTGAGAAACATGCTGTTTTACCAGGAAAATAATTTGTTTTTCAGTTGTATTCCTGTTAATCAGTCTATATATCCTGACACCTGGATGTAATTAAAGTTGCAGTGGCAATGGATCAAGGTAACCAGTATCAGCGACTGACAGTTAGTTTTAATTCCACACAAGGGCTGAATGATTTACTAGCAATTGACCTGCGTTTTGTTTAATATCCTGCTATTTGGCAGAGACAGTGATGAACAGAGTGCGAATGGTGGTTTATTATGGCTACAAACGTTGTTCTCGTGTTTGATGTAGTGCAATACAATGTCAAATGTGCAATAAATAATATTGCAAATATTCTAATGGCACATTTCCAGTTTCTACCCTTAAACAAACGAAAAAATATGAAAATATTTTTCCTTTGTCCTTGTTTCATGTGCAGGAAGTAAGTTTTCCAAGAAATGCATCGTTATTGGAGAATTTATTGATGCAATAACATCTGCGAACTGGGAAATATAACCCTCGCAGTGTTATTAACAACAACTGTTTTTTATTCATGACTCGTCGAGTTTTTGTTGAATGTGCAGTATTTTCTTGCATTTCTTAGTCTCCCTAACGTTAGTTTCCGGTTTCTTTTGCTACTGATTTTTCGCTTCAGGATGCCTATCATGAATAAATGCAAACGAACTAGAGTTAGACGCGCACTTGGGGAGATAATGTTCTTTCCTTCTCGCCGCGGAAAACAAAGCACATCAGTGTGTGGGGAAGTGGGTGATGTCGGTTGTTGATAGGCGTGATGTATGTGAAACTGCTGGTCTTTATAGAGACTATAAAAATCCACAATTTACGCATTCCGACTGCTATTTACAATGCATCGCGCACGATATGTTTGAATTCTATGTTTTTCATCGTCTGGTGATTTTTATCTGACAGCTGTCAGTTGCCAACTAAAATAAAAGGAAAAAAATCTTCGTGCACGCAGAAGTTTGCAAAAAAAACTAGAATTCAAGAAAACAGATAGAATATGTCAATATGACAGTATATAAATTACATTTGGGATTGGTGTTGTACGATGTCACAGATTTTCCGGGGTTTAATCCTGCTCGTGAATAATTTACTTTGTGTTTGGAGCGTGTCAATTGAGTGTCTGATTTCGGCGACCTAGATTTTACATATTCAGCAATTGCTTATTCTGTAACCTACTAAACTATACTACGGACTGCTTTAAATATTATTAGATATTTATTACAATAATTACAAGAATAGTCTTCTATTCAGCATTTTCCGTGCGAATTTTGTGACTTGACACACCTGTGACACACCTGAATTGGAGCGTTTCAGAAGATACTTCTCTCGAGGACTCGTCAAGTATGCAGCCAAGTACACACGCCACGTCAAACTAGAATTCTGAAGATGGCGCTCAGTGTTCCTAGTGGGCATCCATGTTTAATGCGGCTTAACAAGAGCATATCGTACCGAGCGACATGGCCTCGTTTTTACCTTTCTCACCTCTCTGACGCTGTTCACCTTTCATCGAAACCCTCCCAACCCACAACTTTTGTTCCCACGCGAATTTTCTATTGTTGAACTCTTACCCAGTTTGAGTTCAACCCGGCCCGAGTGAATTTTACATCGCGCATAGTTAATGCCGTGCCGTTTTCACCCAGCAGCAGCATTTAGTAGAATCTTGCTTTTGTTGCTAGTGGTTTATTTATTGAGAATTTCGCTTATTTCTTGTTTTATTCCGGCGCGGCGTTGAACTGCTGGCCTAAATGCGTGCTAGCTCCATCCGGGATGAGACCGGGGTTGACAACGGCGGGTGGGCGAGAGGAGGCAGCAAGTTTTGTAGGTCAGCATCGATTTTCGACAGTGCCATTGTGCGCTAGTCAGCTGTATGCTAACGACGTAAGTGAATTTCGAATTTGGGAATTCGTTACCTCAAACCAAAACCATTCTGGGATGGCTTGAGTTGGGTGAAAAGGAAAAGGTACTACACGATGTGTTCAATACCTCGCTGAAACTGATTTATTCCCAACTTTGGTGTGGTCGTATTACACCAAAGTGCCATTTGCAGTGAACATTTCGTTACAAGTATACAATATGTTTGAGAAATAATACGACATTACACCGTAGCTACAAAATTGATCGATTCTCCGCGTGAGCTTCTTATATAGAATGTTTCAAATTGGAATATATGTTTACTCAAATTCCCTTCAGCCACATTGTATATTTTTATCAACACCACCCCGTATTAATATTAAGCAGATGATAATAAGCTTTTCTCGTTTATGTCTCGCATGTGTGCCCTTTGTGTCACAGAGTTTTCGTGTAGATACAGCGGGACGGAGGGTTTGGGGATGCCAGCTGTGTCAAACACAGTTGCCGAATATAAGAGTCCTGACTGTAAAGGCAAGTTAGAATTCGTAAAGTGCCTGCTTCTACCACTATATTCTGAAGTTATATTCTGAATCAGTGCCACTGCATTAATCTTTCCTTTTGTAGAGGGTAAAGGGCGATAAATACTTTTGGGGTTTTATAGGGGATGATTATTTTTTGACATAATCTTCTTAACTAAAGATTTGGAAATATTCTGTGTGATATACAGTGTGATCTAAAGATCAACCTAGAGTCAACGATACCTAAGACACTGAAGAAGTCCTCCAAGGGAGGACGAAACTATAGTCTGTACAAATAAATAAAAAAAGTAGCTAAGTATTAAACTTAGCTACTACCAAAAATACTAGATAGGATCACCCCGTGGTCCCAATTTCATAACCAACATTTTACACAAAGAACTAAAACTAAAACTAAATAATTACGAATTCCAATTGTTAATGCAATCTTGCCATTCCAAATTTACTTATATAATTTTACTGTTACCAGATAAATTAACGATAAAACAAGTTAGCCGCTAAATGGTGGTTGCGTTGTTGTTGAATCAATATTTTTTTATAGCTTAATTCGGAAGAAAAACGGTTCTCTCCCATAATTTAAGTTTGAGCAGATCGTCTTTATAATTCTTGAATTCTTAACATATAGACAGACCAGAAATGTCAGCCAACGAGCACTTTGCAGGCTCTCCAAATTCATCACAAAACAGTTATTTTGTCTTTTGCCCTCAAAGTGTAAAAGCTTCGATTTTCGCTAAAACTTACGGCCATAGATGCGTTCAATAAGAACTAGTTTGGTACCTAGTACAGCATGCATGCTTAAGGTACACCTGCTATTATTGATAAAATTATTGCTTAGCAACTTGAGAAACACTATACACCAAATTCAGCAGACTACTTTTTTCAATACAAATTATACTTAAATCACGACAATATTCAAAGGCATTGTATGGTTCTGAAAAAAATTATTTGGTTTTTGTAAAGTAGGTAGTATGCCAATGTTTAGTGTTTTTTTTGCACTTACAAGGATAAGAGCCGTTATGTTGGCAGTTTCTTTTTGAAGCTTGTTCTTTAAATGTTCAAGGACCCTTGAGCGATAAGTACGTAATTTCAAAAACCTAGATAGTAATATATCAAACGGCACAAATCGGGACATCGCAATATTAAAGCTTTCATTGCGTCAATGTTCGCAGTTCTTCATTTTGTCGCACTTCCAATTTGTCTAAACGTTGTGGACCACATAAAAAATCATTCGCAGTCCAGTACAGGGGTCACAGAAGATTACTGAATATTCACAGGAAAAGAAGAAATTATCACCTAACTCATGCTCCTGACTATTCCAATGTATGTTGTCGAATGAACTATGCCAGGACAAAACTTGAATATCTCTCCTGTTAGGAAAATTAACCACTCTGTATGTATTGTATTTTTCCAGACATTGATATATTATGATCCTTGTAACTATATTTCGATTGTTACCCTCTAGGTAAGACAATCGATAAGATAAAACTTTTTCGAAAGATTTATATTGGAACCGCGGTTATCAGGGCGTGATTTGTGACGTGAAATATTTCATATCGAGCTACTCCGTGTACTTAAATATTTTATTTTTGACTTTCGTTTTTACTGATATTGCAATTAATATAAAGAAAAATTCAATTAGATATATATCTTTCGGTATTTTTGCGGTAAAGTTTATTTATGTTGTATTTACTCTTCTAATTTGTAATATGATCAGTACACGTATGGAAGATAAATATCATTTATCAAGCACGGGGGCATTGCGACTAAGCCGATATTTGACATTTGAAGGCTAATGTCAAGAGAAGTGACATACGACGTCCACTTTGTCAGACACATGTATACTAGCATTTGCTGCGGGTGCTTGAAGAGTGAGTTTACTGTATGAACCCACTGGACTAGCCATACATCACCCTTGCAGGGTTTTTTGTGTTTTAGGGGGAATTTCGGGGGGTGAAACATGGCCGTTGATAATTGACAGTTCACATCAGCAGCATTCGAGCAGAAGCTCGTGTGCTTGAAACTATTCACGCCAGAAGCTCCCAAGAGGGAGCAATAGGAATGCATTTGATGGTTGGGATAAATATACACTTTGAGGTTTGCTAATTTTTATACAGGGTGTTTAAATGGATTAATTCAATGCTTTTAATCAAATTTTAATAATAATAAAAAAAAGAAATGTAGGATTGAGTTTTTTAAATTTTCAATTTGAGAGGTTTCATCTTTAGCAATCCTGATAATCCTGCAAGTGATGCGACTGATATGACATGCGACCCTTCCGTCATTCATACTCGCGTCACGTCGGAACATGCCTTGCAGCCCTTTGCGCTATGATGGTCTCCTGCTAAGGGTGAACGCTCCACAACAGCCACTCTCCGCCCTTGCAGGCTGCTCGGGCAACCCTAGCAGGCATTGTTCCTAACACGTTGCATCCGCGCATCGATAGCCCTTCACATCATGTGCAATTCCAACGCTAACACCATTCCACTCTCGCTGCCCTCGCGCTTGCAACTTCACAAGGTGAATGCCAATGTTCACTATTCGTACTTTAGAAGCAATCTTTCTGTTTTAAAATGTATATACAAACTCTAATATACTTCCTTGCTGAAAGAATGTACTCGATGGGGGCACATTTTGCAAATATGCATGTCGTGCCGAATCATGGGAGGGTGCGTTGTCAGCGTGACGTTTTAATCATGGCCGTATTCAGAAGGAATAGAAATTTCGGCGTGTGCATTTTATATTTGCTGTTTGTAGAAGGTATGGAAACAGTGGGATTGGCACCCCTAGTTCGTGCACGCAGTTGTGATTTTCGATTTGCACCCTCGAGACTCTTGCAACTGTTAATTACATTTTTGTCAGGTGTCACTGAACACGATTATCTACAAAATTTGGATATTCTACGAATCTAGTTTATCATCATCGTACTAACTTGCAGCCGAAGCAAATTGCCCAGCAACTCATGATAAATATTTCTGGATATTTTTTTAATGTTTAAATTTAGGTTATTGAGATTCTACATATTAATTCAGCGCCAGGTGTTTGTGTTGAATTATTCAACGTTCGCTATATCTAAGTATATCGACGTGGATATCCTACTTTCAAATGCTGGAGGATCGTCGAATCTTGTAGCTTTGGGAGCTTGGTAGTTGGCTCGCGTTTGCAAAGCTTTCTTTCGGTGTTGTGAAAGGCTTGAGATTTTCACACGATGACCTACATGCGCCACTGGTGCGATACGTGCTTAGTAACCAGTCACACGTGCAACAATTCCAAGCGTTTTAGTTTTTATATGCTTCATACTTTTATTTTCGTGTTTTTCTTGGAACCCCGGACGTGTGAGGCATACTGTTGTTAGATCCTCACGAGACATGATACGCAAACAAAATGGCTTCATGTGGACATATGACAGTTTAAAAATTTCATTTCATGATATTCAAAATGTCGTTTATATTGTCAATTTCAAAGTGCCATTACTCTTTACACGGACATTTTAAAATCCGAATGAACAATTTAAAGAATAGAACGGATCAGGTCTCTCTGTCAAGGCAGGATGTAGCGCAATTGCTAGGTTCCAAATGCCTCCCGGATGAGTATCAGGAAATGTGAAATGTAGGTATGTGGAATGATGAGAAAATGATTACGTTTCGGGTTTATATATATTTATTAAATTCGTTTACATTACGACCCGTTAGCGCTACGTTACATCACCACCGCGATTACGTAACTGATTTTTTGGCCAGATAAATTCAAATCTGTCCTCAAATCGATTGTCGTGTTCAATTCTTCGTAGCATTTATTATTATATCGTAGGCAAATTATTTATCCATCCAATTCCAAAGCGAAGTCAGCCTAATCAAAAAATATCGCTAAAACTTATAATTAAAGTTTCTTCTTAAACTCAAACCCTAGAGGCCCACTATCTTGAAACTTGTTCAAGTTTCTCTATTTTCCTGTATTATCTCTATTCCAATATCTATCACTCTACTTTGGTAGTGTTTTTGTCGTTGTGGAAAGTAAACCTAAACTTCGGGATTAAAAATATCATCTATTCCTAGTGCACAGTAAGCAATTTCAAGTTTAACCTGAAACCACCATGTGTTAACAATCTTGATTGCAAGAAACTTCACCTGCATCGAGATATCGTGGGTTGCAGCCGTTACACCTCTCAGTGCTTTTATACGCCATTACATGGGCCTTCACTCCTCTCAAAGCGCCAATATATTCTTGTGGTTCTAAACTCTCCTTCAACTGCCCTTCGACAACAGTTGCTCGGCGCTTCGTCTGCTTGAATTTCCACAGTGATAATAAATTGTGTTTCACCTTCCCTGTTGCACTTATTCCACTATTTCGTGCTCGTTTTTGCTATTTCACGCTTCGTACTCCACTTAAAGCTTTATGTTATAATCGTGGACGACTTGGTGTAAACAGTAGAACGACATTTCAGATTGTTCGGGATATTATATTTTTTGCTATGACTGACGAAACAAACAGTTTTCAGTTACTAATTATTCTTCTGATAGCAAATATATCTAAAGCATCTTAGGTAAATTTATTATACATAAATAAAATTTGGGCATTATCCTATTTAGAAATAAAAGCAATAAATAACATTGTCTTTCTGGTACGTTCCTGGTTATTTTGATGCTAAAAACATTCACGCAGCTCTTTTTATTAATTAAAATTAATTTAGATTTATTTTCAGTTCGTGTCAAAATCACGGACGCAAATTATGATTTGTATCTTCTAATTGCTCACCCTTCTCTCGTCTCGTCAGATAATTTTTTTCTCTTCTAATAATAATAATTCACGGTTTTCTTTTTAATTAAGTTCTGTAGCTTCGTTTTTATTAAATCTGCGGTGAATCCAGAGAACAACTAAAGCGAAATCCTTGCGAAAACGTTTGCCAAAGTAAAGAGAAAACGAACGGCAAGACGGTAATAAAAGAAGTAAATGATAATATGGATAATGAGAATAATGAGTTTAATTAGAGCGAATGAGCCATTGTTGCACAGATGTTCAAATTTTTTTATGATAACGTAATCATAGTTAGTGTAACTGAAAAGTTAACTTATTTCTGAGTATAGCATTTTGTAGCGAAGTTTTATCATTAATTGTAAGATAGATATATTAAATTAGAATTTAGCTCTTCACACTGACCAATTTTCGGCAATTTACTCTATTTCACGGTGCAGAGGTAAATTCTGATTTAATATTTCTATCTTATTTATGAATAGTTTCAGAATGTGATTATTATTTTTGAATTGTGGTAAGAGTTTGTTGAAGTTTTAACTTCTTAATAAATGTAACAAGATAACAAAGCGCGGGGTAATTGAGTTATCGGATTTTCTCTCCAAACAGAATTAAGCCTCTCATCGGCGGGTCCTGCAGTACCATTGGAGAGAGAGAGAGAGAGAGGAGAGGGGTAGAAAAACTACTTTGGAGAAAAACAACGGAGAAATCATCTGGACAGACACGTTGATAGTGATAAACTTTCCAGGACAGACAAAAAACAGAAATTGCCTTTGATGCTAGACGTAGTCGTCTCTCTCTGTCTTTTAATGAAATTAGCGGTAATGAGCGGCTAAGTGGAATGAGAGTCCACTCGCTAAATTTATTATTACTCTTCCCAGTGACTTTGTTTTTGTTTTTCGGTGGCTTGTTGTAGGGGACACTTTGGGGAGGTCCGAAACTCGTTTGTCTTCATAATTTCTTCAGTGCTTCAACCTGCCACGATGACGCGGGGGCGAACATTAGCGTGAAAGCTTTTCAGGATAACATACACAGACAATGTAGCATTTTAATATCATTTTATCAGAACAAACATATTATTCATCTTTATATCATCTTTATAGTTATTTATTCTAGTAGATGTTTCACATTAACTTAATTTCATTTTTATCCTGTATTTACTCTCAGTTTGTATTAGGGTTTTATTTGAAACTTTTTGTTTCCACTTACATCTTCACACGACTTTCTGGAATCATAATTTATTCGATATCTCCTCCATTTGCCTTACGCCTTCAACTTTCAGCATGTTGCAACTTCACTCGCATTTGCGTTATATATTATCATTCGTAATTCTGCGCGGAGATGAACGCTGCGAAATTTTCACACCTGGGGATTAAAAGCTCGCCGTCCACTTTTCCACTTTCACAATTTGCGAAACTCGCCTTCGAAACTTTAATCTTAAAACTTATTAATGTACACTGCTATATACAGTATGTCGGTAATATTATTCCCACTTCAAATAATAGATTTTCTATTTTTTTTAGAACTCCATGTTCTTTAAGTATCTCCCATGTTTCGTATTTCCACTTTTTTTTTAATTTTTGATTTTCATGGACATTTAAAGTAGAAAATATGCTTACCTTTTTTTCGTTATATTTTCCTGTGCTATTTTCTTTGTATGGAAGGCAAATTAAATTACGAAAGTTTGTCTTTAACTCACGCTGGACCTGAGATTTTGTAAACTTGCAACACTATGAAGGATCTAAGAATCTGATAGGAGAGACGAAGGGAATAATGTGTAAAGCTTTAACTTTCAAGAGCGCGTAAACAAGTGGAGTATACAAAGACGAGCTTAACTTTAGGAATAAATAACTCAATTTGCTATGAACAATAAGAAAACATACGTGTTTATGGAACAAAAATATAATACTTACCAAAGAATTGTTACGAACATTATAGTGACCAACTACATATTTATAAGTAGATATATTGAATCAGTAAAAGAATCTTGATTAGTTTAAGTTATCTTTATTCTCTAATCAAAGTAAATTCAGATTTCTAATGAAAGCTATTCGCGAGTTGAAATGGGATAAATAGATATAGTTTTCGATTAGAGATTTACGAAGAATTTCTTGATTCTATCATTTTAAATGAATAGGGTAAAGTGAAGAAAGATGAAGCGCTTTTTGTTTAAGTATTCCTCTTCGCTATAGAGTTTTCAATATAAAAAAAAAAAAAAAACAAAAATAACGCAATTTTCCTAATCGCGCTTTTTGGAGCAGTTGCCCCACACTACAGGCATCACATGTCTAGTAGAAGGGTTAGTGGACCACCCAATGAATTCAGCCTATCTTAAAGGAAATTAAATTTGTTTATTGATAAAATTAACATTTTTGAATAAGCAGAAACTGTAATATTGCTATTTTTATCATAAGAATAAAGTATATTTAAAAAATCGAAAGTTCAACGAGCCGACAACTCAGCACGTCACACGACCTTGTCGTACTTGATCG
This sequence comes from Tetradonia laticeps, assembly GCA_025400035.1. NCBI lineage: Eukaryota > Metazoa > Arthropoda > Insecta > Coleoptera > Staphylinidae > Tetradonia > Tetradonia laticeps. Next base: position 18,692 of record JAODVP010159014.1, read on the forward strand.
AGTCAACTGAAACTTATGATAATAATATAGCTCTGTAGTTTTGGATTAATGATATACTTATCTTAGTAATTATCTAATCCAATGTTTTCTTTTTTCTTTTAATTTCCGACTAGTTTCGATCATATAACGATCTTCTTCAGGGAAATATTTTTGATTAACTAAAAAAGACAAATATTAGACAT